>JAAAKL020002182.1:0-23182 GCA_010016065.2 Carybdea cf. marsupialis auct. non (Linnaeus, 1758) | reverse complement strand
ATTGAAGATAGATTGAAGATAGATTGAAGATAGATTGAAGATAGATTGAAGATAGATTGAAGATAGATTGAAGATAGATTGAAGATAGTTGGCATATGCTCTCTCTGTATATGGAAAGTTTATACTTCATTCTTAGCTTGTAAACTCTATAGCATCACTGAGTTGATAAAAATAGAACCAGCCACATTACCCAATTTCCCATGCTGCATATTTGCACTCCCTTTTTTGATGACCACCAGCTGGCCCCGGTAAGGGAGTCTCCTTCTGAAGAAGAATTTAAGAAATTAATAAAATAACAAAGTATTGTATGCAGATGTAAGTTATGCAGAGCCATGCATGTAGGTATGTTAATGTTTAAGTAGCGTAATTGACTTTAATTAGTTATTAATAGTTATTTAGAATGACAGAAATAAATGAAAAAATACCGTGGCGAAAACATCAACAAACTCTCAGCTAGCTCCTCCCTCTTCCTAAGCCCAAGTAACAACCAGGATGCTAACTTTATCATTCACTGGACTTCCTTGTGCACGTAGACGCATGACGCAAGCGTTAATACCCCTAGAAGATTTTTTATACTATAAAAATAATCCATTCCGGGTCAAAGAGATCTTGATCCAGAAACTTAAATCCCTTTTTTAAAACACCAAGTTATTGCTTCTTGCATTGTTCTCTTTGTTTGCTTTATTCTTTAACTCAGGAAGGATTGCATCCTAAGCCTGCGTGAGGAAAACAACAAGCAGCTCAGTAGTCTATCAAGAAATTCTGTCATCTTAAATACGGCATTTTTGTGGATTGTCTTTTCTAACTGTCTTTAGAAGATAGGAGGTATAACAGGGTTAGGAAGAAGATTAAGTCAAACCGAAATTGATAAACGGGTAGTGTTTTATCATTTAGTACGTAATCAACTATTGGAGAGGACATGAAATACATAAGAGGTAATTAAGAGAGGTTTTTTTGCGCAAATACCAGGATGAATGGATTTTCTAGTTGAAAATGTTTTATTTCGGACTTACTAAGTCTATTGTCCTTTCTCATTATACATAATTAATTTTTCCACATTACCATCCTCATTTTCCTCTTATCTGTTACTTGATTTTCTTACAAAATTTGTTCAAACGATATCATAAGAAATACAGAGTATGTTGACACATTGAAGGGTCTACGCTGAAATCTTGGAAACATATTTACAGAAAGAGCAAAACTGGTCTTGACGTTTTTCTCAAAATTTGATTTAAAACTTGGACTGGAGGCTAGTTAGCTCTGTCAGTAGGGAGTTGATTAAAGAAAGGGACGGGCGACTCTTACTCACCATGTCATGGCTCGGGACATGTGATTCTCTACCACATAACTTCCCGAATGCAACAGAGCATGAGGGTACCTCTAATTTAATTTCTACAAGTACTTTGTAAAACCTCTCCGCCGCCTATCCCATCCTCCATTTATCAGTTATTCAGGCATTCCTAGAAATTCCACCTTCAACCTTTTCGATTCCGAATCCTTGATCGACCCCTCGTAGTCCTAAGGAAGTACGTGTTACTCTTTCCTGTAATCATCGTGCTTCGGGTCGTAACAAGAATCTTGCAGCTTGCTTCGTCCTCGCTTCCCCCACAATATATTTAACACATGGAGCATGGCTATTGTACATGGGGTCTTTCTCTGAAATATAACTATTGTGTACATGCTCAAAGTAATTTAGTAATTTTATTATCATTTCTAGTGTTGTTTCCTTTTAGAAATGAAAACAAGAGAAAAAGCATCAAAGTAGCCATTTAATAAGTTAATGAATAATCACATTTAGATCATTCTTGTAGTTCTCAACATTCGAGCAATGTAGTGCTGAATGGCTACCTGATACATTTGTACGAGGTAAAGAAGAAGTTATCCCTTTATCACAGGTTCTATGCCCCGAGTCACTAAATCTTGAATGTGGTTCATCTATGAGAATAAACTTACGTGTTGATATGACTATGTTTTCTTGGCCATCACAAGAGCATACTTTTCTCCTTGATCGTTCAACTCGACTAGGAACTGCTCTGCTTATGATACAGAATCGTGAGGAAACAGATTTTTAATTATTAAGCTTTTTACGAGTTGATGGTGTCTGGACATCAACAGGACCTGCGCCATGTATTTGGAGATTTTAAAAGGACTTTGGACACGGTCTGGCATGATTCTGTGTGGGAAACTATTAAGGCTTTTAACTTCAGTCCAGACATCATCAATATCATACAGAAGCTTTACGAAACAGCCTCAAGCGCAATACTCCGAAATGGAAAAATGGGGGAGTGGTTCAGAAAAGCTGTTGGAGTGAGACAAGGATACTTACTCTCCCCAAACCTATTCAATCTATTCCTGGAGATGATCATGGCTGAGGCGTTGCACGATCATGAAGGCACAGTCAGCATTGGGGGCAAAATGATTATTAACCTTCGGTTTGCAGATGACATTGGAGAATGGAATTTGAGAAGTAAATTCACCAGACTCCACAAGGGACTTCTTTGAAGAAGGTCCAGCGTTATTTGAGGATGGCCTGTTGATTCCTGTCGTTTGTCACTTGAATTCTCATCTAGAAAAAGAATAAAATAAGTAAATTAACAGATCTTGCAGAGACTGTGTACACAGCATAGTAACATAACGGGACCAACTCTCCCTAGTATACTTGGTTGTGTACTGATTTCTAGAAATCCAGTGTTTCCAGTAATATTGATTCGCCCTTCAGAACTGACCTTACGTTTCAGGATCATCAATATTGAAATACAAAATAGATAAAATATTACACTGAAAATAAACCAATATGACTTCTTTGCGAATCTCATTGTAAAAAAGTGAATGTTTCCCACCTTGACAACAAACATCACAATTGTGTTGTTGTGAACAACAGCTTTGATTATCTTGTTACCAATATCATTGAAAATCATCAGAAGTAAAAATATGCTCTTTATCATTGTTTTTTAAACTAATGCTTGGCACGGTCAGCATTGGGAGCAGACAGATTACTAATCTTCAATTTTCAGATGACATTGGTGCAATGGCCGGAAATGAAGAAGAGCTGGCAACGCTGATTGAACACCTGAATAAAGCATTAATAAAATATGGCATGCAGATCAGAGCAGAAAAGAGCAAGATCATGACAAATTTCCCTCCTATCAGCTTTTAAAGATCCCATCAAATCGACAACCAAAACTTAGAGCCAGTTTCACAGTTCAAAAACTTATGGTCTATTATTAGTGAGACCGGTTCAAGACCTGAAGTGTTAGCGAGAATTGCCTATACTCCGAGTGCAATGAGCAGGCTCAACATTCTGTGGAAAGAGAAGAAGATTCAGCAAGAATCTAAAGTCCGACTCTTGTCTATTCGATATTTTTGTACGGGAGTCAAAGGCGGACACTGACTGCAGATCTCCAGCGCCGCATACAAGCACTAGGAAGCCGTCCTTTCGAAGCATTCTTTGTGTCTCATACAGAAATCCAGCACCTACTCGGAACGGTTAAGGAGAGAGAGTTGCGTTGGTTTGGACATGTTACAAGGTCAAACGGCATGAGTATAACCATGCTAAAGCGCACACTGAGCGGTAAATAAAAAATTGGTCGTCAACACAAAAAATGGTGCGACAACATCTACGAATGGACATGACTTACACCAGAAAAGACACAAAGATAAGCAGAGGACAGAAAGGTGCAGAGAGATGTTATTTGTCAGAGTACCGCAGCGCACCAACGACCTTCCAAAACGGTTACGGGATGGAGAAGAAGAAGAAGAAAAAGTTGTCTGGGCTTTTAATTTTTGTAGGCAGGTATGTGAGAACAAATAAGAAACAGAAATAATGTTTTGAAAAAGGAAGCCATCATGTACGCACAATTAACTAGTGCATAACTCGAGAAGAGCCGTAAAATAGCAGCAGCATTTAAGTTACATGACCTGTTACCGAAATAAAACTGAAAATGCTATTAGTTATGATTGAGAGAAATACTAGAGATACCTTTCGTAGCCAAATTTCACTGTACCTCTAAAACAGATCCCAAGGGTTTTGATCACCTTTAAATTAACATGTGCTCCGATCTGCTTCCTTATTCTTGGAAGTAGTGTAATTGTAGTGAAACGTTGTTAAGAAATGTACGTCTTTCAGAAGCCATCATAATAAGAGATCGTTACAGAACATAGATTATAGAACATCGAGATTTATTTTCTATTAGTTTCTAGATATTGATTACCAACGTAATAGGTTGGGCGATAGTGTATCTTTGGAAAGTTAAAGTGTCGCCATTGTTGGGAATAGCCTCACCATACATGATCAGCTCTAAACGTTTTAAATTTCTGAAGATGTATAGCACCTTCACCTCTTCCTTTGTTTACAATATGTGAAAACCTTATTGCTGCATCCAGCCTTTTCATAATACAGAACTCAATTGTCGGGTAAAAAATATTCGAGATACATGTTATTAGTAACCCATAAATTCCGTTAGATGGATAAATAATACTAGCGATCCAATGATCCAAAGCATTTGGAAAATATTTAGTCGATAGACTTAATTCCACTTTCTAAGTACAATTTAGATAACCCCCTTTGTCCTCTCACGCCATTGCTAACAACATTACACTTTATTGCTGATACATTCTGTAATATACTGGGTGTGCATGTAACTATTAACGTTAATAAATTTATGATCCTGAGGCTGAAGAGGAGCCTTAATATGCAAGCACGTCATACTTGCCTTTCGCTCCTATGATTTTGCACTGCCAAGAACTAGATCTGCTCATGAATTAAACTAAACAGGTAACAGGATTTCATTATATGCACTATCCCATATTAACTTTATCACACAAGCGGGAAAAGGAAGGACAAATTTCAGAGAACTCTTTATCTTTTTAAACAGCCAATCTCAAACCCTTAATACCTTGTACTAGATCCAAACATAATGACTACTGACAAATTACACATAAATCACATGCGTGCACCATATATATGTATATAGTATATAAGTACCTTATTTTCTCTTTCGCTGTTAGTTTCATCGATGCTATTTCATTTATATAAGTACCCAGGCACACACACAAGCAGTCAGGTTGCTGGTGGTTGTGGTGAGAATTCGGGATCGACTACCCGGATTGTCGACTTTACTATCGCGCTATTTAGTGCATTGGTAAAGTCTTACTTTTCGATGTGGGAGATCCTGGGTTCGATCCGGGCCAGCACCGTAAGTACTTCATGTTTAATGAGTTTTATACAATGTAGTTCATGACTGCTTGTGTGTCTGTCTGAGTACTTACTATATTAATATATATATATATAAAATATATATATAAATCAATAGATAGATATATGGATTGAGTATATAGCTGCGAAGGGTATGTTAGGTTGAACCAGTGCCTTTGCTGTTGCTTTAGTCTATGCTCAACGTGCATGTCTTACGTCAATGAAATGGCACCGATGAAGCTAACAGCGAAACAGAAAATAAGGGTGGTGGTGGTGGTGAGAATTCGGGATCGACTAGCCGGATTGTCGACTTTACTATTGCACTATTTAGTGTTTAATGAGTTCTATACTATGTAGTTCATGACTGCTTGTGTGTCTGCTTGAATACTTATATATTTATATTTATATACTCTATTAATGAGAAGTCCATATTTTCACCATAGGACATCGCTAGGAGATATGCCGCTAGCTTTGTACGATGATTTATCAAAAGTCTCCAAGTAGGAGAGGAATGGGTTCTATTTGCACCTATTGCAACTGAAACGATTTATTTCACTTCAACGATCCATTTCTTCGACTTGAGTACAATATGCCCGTTATACGTCATCTCGTCCTCCGGATATCAATAGTCAGACTCGTGGGAATAGAAGCGCTCTATGCACTCAAAACACGTTAAATGGACGGACATTGTCTTACAATGGCTCACAGCCAACAAAGAATGTAAATTGTAAGTCTCGGTTGCAGTATACCGGATGACTCTGATATCGGATGACTTCTCATGCCGAATAGATACTTTGCTTATACTACACTGGGGCAAACCAGATGCCATGATCCACTGTGAAAGTGCTACTAAAGAATCTAATGTATACTTTGTCACCTCATTCGTCTACCGCCTCTTCCAGAGCCAACTTTTATCCTACAATTTCGATCCTTTCCTTGTAATTGTGGCACGAGTCCAATGACAACTGAGTCTGTTATAGAGCAAGTGTGAGTTTCTGCACATCAGTTTCCAGGCATCGGTGCGGAGTAAAAAAGATCCGATCTGGTAGTAATAGCGAGTATTATGAGCTTTGATTCTACTATCGTGCATTGAGTTACTGAAGAGTCCCCACCTCAGCACGCCTCCTCGCTACAGGTGAAGACACGAGTCTCTATTAGTTCAATGTCACTGATAGTGTGAGTATGATTTGAATTAAGGTGCTAGGGCATCACAGAATTGAACCCACGCTCTCCATAGCTGCAACTGCGTAGTTCTGACACTAAGCTACATTCACGTACCAAAGAGAGTGAGACTTCAAAAGTCTATCTGCATGCATTGACTCATTTAACAGCTCTCGCCTCAGCACCCCTCCTCGCCACAGCTGAAGATACGAGTCTCGATTAGTTCAATATCACTGTAAGTGCGAGTATGATTTGAATTAAGGTGCTAGGGCATCACAGAATTGAACCCACGTTCTCCATAGTTGCAACTGCGTAGTTCTGACACTAAGCTACATTCACGTTCCAAAGAGAGAGACTTCAGACGTCTATTTTCGTGCATTGAGTCACTAAACACTCCCCCACTCCCCCTCAGCACCCCTCTTTGCTACAGGTGAAGACACGAATCCCGATTAGTTCAGTGTCACTGTTAATGTGAATATCAGTTAAATCAAGGTGCTGGGTCCTCAAGTATAGAGCCGACGGTCTGCATAGTTGCAACAGTGTAGTTCTGCCGCTAATAACCTCCATTTGGCACTGGATCACTACATGAGGCTAACTAATAGTGACCATTAGATAAACAGAGAGTAGAGCCAATAAAGTAAACATTATTTAAAATAAATAGTGACGATAATAAAATAGCAACAACAAGAGTTGATAGCCTTTGACAAAACTCTACTCGCCTCGATCTTTCTATTTGCTAAATTTCAGCAGTCTATTCCAACGTATAGCGGTTAAGAAAATTAATATTGCTCAAAACGTTACAACACAATTGAGAAAAAAGGATATGGGAACTATTGTCATTATCCTTTGTTGTTTTCTGAAAAATTTACCAACTGAACCTCTCTACTTTCGTTTTCATTACGAGGCTAAATCTGAAATTTTTACAAATGGCATTTCTATTTCATTGAGTTGCGATGGTATCGTGTCTGCCAATTCGGAACTCCATGAAATTTCGTTGAGGGTTCACCATTTCGTTGTAATGGTCGGTGGGAGCCCAGTAATAACTTGTTCTTTCATATCTCTATACTTTCTGAGGTATATTTCATGTATTACGAAACTAGAACTATAGAAGATCGTCAAAATTTCCTTCCACATGACAGAAGGAATATGTTATCAAATTTGCTAGTGAGAAACAGTCCACCAAAACACGTTTGTGCAAAGCGAAAACAGTGATTATTTTTTAGCATTTATCGGTGGGTTTGCAATAAAATGTCGCACAAACCTGATTTTTGGCATTTTTCAAAGCCTTTCCATGACTTTGATAATCCTCGTGTAAGCTCTAATTGGAACCAAGGAGTACTTAGTTATACATTCAAATAACCTTAATATGGAATTTTGACCCTGCATGATACATTTCTCACTTTTTATCAACTAGACTTTTACAACGGACTTTGTCCTTTGCCTGCCGTATGCACTTGTTGCTAGAAGGCCTCTGTCATATTTGATCTGGCCAGTCCCGCGTTG
The DNA here is from genome assembly GCA_010016065.2 of Carybdea cf. marsupialis auct. non (Linnaeus, 1758). Classification (NCBI taxonomy): domain Eukaryota; kingdom Metazoa; phylum Cnidaria; class Cubozoa; order Carybdeida; family Carybdeidae; genus Carybdea; species Carybdea cf. marsupialis auct. non (Linnaeus, 1758). The sequence continues at coordinate 15,324 of JAAAKL020002182.1, read as the reverse complement.
AGGTGTCCTGTCATGCTTTCATTTCAGTAAAAAAAGTTTGCTTGGTAGGGCTTGTTTGACAGTACTGCAGTCTCTAAATCAGAGGTCGCTGATTAGTCGTGGGCCCGATATTGAAACTGTCCTAAACAATAATAAGAAGTATTGATCTCTCGGGGGGAGGGCCAATCCACTCGGGGGGTACTGGTCTTCAACGATGACCAAAGGGGGGCTCTAGAGGTGCTGCATCGTCATCACTGAGACAAGAGATAGGTTTATCCTACTCTCTCATCGGCCCCATTTTCTGATACTTGTGTACTTTTTATTATCTAATATGTTTAACTTGGGACACACATCCTAAATCTCAGCTTTCCAAATTCATGGTTGCGACATGGCCGTCGAAAAGTTGATAGCGGTATCCAAAAGCTCACAGTCTCGGTGATAATTGCGTGAGCAAACGTAAAGTCTGTAAACTTAGAGCAATGCTAAGGTTTCATATTTACCATAATAGAGAAAGTCCGATCGATGCTACTCGTGGTGAAACTTTGGAGGAAAGAACGTTTGTATGTTCTCGCGAAAGGCCGCTATTAGAAAAAACGTCCATTACCAAGGCGAGTATCACTTGCTTAATAATCTTACGTCCAACTTAATTTACTATTTAACGAAACTTCGAAGTAACGAAATACGTTGAATGCTGAGCGTGTAACATAAAGCGTGCTTATTTTGTCGTATAGCAGTCATCTGATACAAAATTGTCTCCCAGGCTAGGCTACCAGGAACAAATTTCAAGTTACATGTATCAATGCCGTTTCTTACCAAAATACCAGATACCTTCAAATAGCAGCTGCTCTTGTACTTTCTGTCTCCCGTGGTAACTCGTTCACTTGATTACCTTTAACTTAGTCTATTGCCTACATATGTAAACGTCACTAATTTTGCACTCAAAATATACTCCGTCTCTCAAACTAACTTGACGTCACATCGTCCTTTAGATCCCATTCCTCTACCCATTAATAGCAGCTCGTACTAAAAGTGTACTACAAGCTGTGCTATAAAGAAATACAGAAACCCTCTCTTCGTCCAAAATATTACAAGTGAAGTGCAGCAAATACCCTATCTTTAAATCGTAATAACTGCTAAGCATTGATCTTGTTAACAATTCATAAATCGAGAAAATAGCGTTGGATCGATACCACCGATAATTTATTTCCAGTAAACGATAAAATTTAAACGTGCTGACTAAGGAAACGTAGCTAAGTATTTTTGGTGGTAAAAGTAGGTATCTCGCCTTTCAACATGACATTTCGGATGTTCGGCAACCAATTGGTCAAGTTGTCACATAAATATATTTTATAACATGATTTCAGCGTGGCATAACATTCGAAACTTCGAAACCTTTCCTCCTGAGCTACGGGCTTGGTTATCACTGTCACAATGATAGATTCTTCACGACATTATAGCACTCGAGTCTTCCGTGAAACTTTGCGCTTGATCAAATAACGATACATCCGGAGCTTGCAGTAATAAATTGCTTGACTCACGAGGAGTGGCAGCGTTATCTGCCGTGTTTGTATATTTAGTACCTTGTCCAGTCTCTTCCACCGGCTTGGCCTAAATGGAAATGCAAAGAGAAATGTCTTACAATGGAATGAGTAATAATTCTCTCGATCGAAACCAGCTGCCACTTCACGTGTTATGACAAGCAATGCGATTTCCTGGGATATGCCCTCGCTGCGTCACCGTTAGTCCCGGTAAATATCATTAATACACTTTTGGCGTTCTGTCACTTCTCCAAGACGGTTGTTGGGAAACGAGGGCAAAAATCACAGGAGCCTTGACGCGTGTAGATGCAAAATTAAGAGTCAACACCTGCTCCAAGTGTTAGGTAAAAAAACATAATTTCTGGGACACACAACATTTATGATCTTTTAGTGAACCGTTTCACTTCTCGGACCGTTTGACGTTCTGCCTCATTCTCAAACGAAAAACAGGATGCAAATCTCCAAGACATCTACGGGATCGTGTCGCTTGTAAAACCATGTTTCTATTTTCGCAGTTTCAGAAATCACACGACTTAGCTCACTGCTAAACCATAGAAAGGAAATTGTTTCGTTTACGTTATAAAATTTTGCAAACTTGACAAGCATTGTTGAGAGCGAAAAACTCCAGCAGTAGTATTCAAACCTCGACCAAGTTTTTTCCTCGAGAACGAGGCGACGAAGCTAGCGTTCCAAAAAGCTACAGAACCAAAAAAACCAAGAAGAAATGTCCTCTCAATAACCAAATCGTGTAGTAGGTTTGCTAGTTACTGCGGTATCAGTAGGCCACATGGCAAATAATGATTGTGGGCTGCAATAGATATCAATGGGCAGCTTCTTGTAGATAGGTTATATCGGTGGACAACCTATAGTAGGAACCGTGTTGTATGGGAGCAGATTTGTTTGGATGACTGCACCTCGTTCATTCAGTGGATGAAAGAATTTCTAATGCACATAACTAACAGGTCTACCCTGACGCTCGTCAGTCCAAGGTATTACAGAAAACTTGAAATAAATACAAAATGGATTGAAATATAGTCAAACTGATTATTACTTCTTCTTAATTAAGAGATATAATAACCAACTTGTGACGTATGTTTCAACGAATAATAACAAATGTTTTCCCAGTATTCGTGTTCCCAAAATTTCGGGGGTCGAGAAAACGAATGTCGTTCTTGTCATGAGAGTTTGCATGATCGTTGGGCTTAACATGACCATTTCCACGTAACTTTGAAAGACGGTACGTCAACCTCCCTACTACGTGACTATATAACGGTTTAATGAACCCATAGCTATACATTATTGATTAAAAAACGATGATTAAAAAATGATGATAAAAGTAACTGGCGATTATATTAATCAAGGACGATGACAATTACGGTCGTAACGATGATGACGAAGGTGAAGACGAAAATGAGATACTGGGTGATGATGATGATGATGATGATGATGATGATAATCATAATCATAATCATAATAATAATGATGATAATAATGAGGATGATGATAATAATAATGATACTGATGATAAAAATGGGGATGATGATGTCAACGACGATAACGATGATGATGATGATGTTGACGGTAACGATGGTAATGATGACGATGATGATGATGATGATGATGATGATGATGATGATGATGATGATGATGATGATGATGATGATGATGAAGAAGTTACCATTTTAGAAAAACAGATACCCTATCCGCAAATGGGATGTTTGGCCAACTGAACCACCAACGCAAACAAAAACGATACATCTCATAATTGCTGAACGCTTGTGGTCAAGGGCTTGTTGTAAAACACATGGTATCAACAACAATAAGACATAGAAAGCGTAAATGTAACCTTTAACATATTGATTTGACGAAATCATGAACCCTTTGAACAAACTATATTCCGCTGACAATTGTAGGTAGCTGTCACGTACATCATGAAATCAATTTCACACGCCAAGCCATTAGATCACGAAATCTTCTTCATATATCAAACACGTGCATTTTTATGTTCCTCATTCTTGATTATATCACAAACTTTGCTGGTTCCATTTTGTAAGTGTAGTTCATTTTACGAGAAATACGCTTCTAATCGCAACCTTGCGTTAATCATGCAGTGCAGAAAAGAAGATTTCCCTAGCAAGCTTCTACTGCCTCACAAATACGATACCGCGGCTAATGCATCTGAAACTGTCTAAGCCGTAGTAGCTTATTCACTATCGTAGGTCTTTGAATACGCGTTAAAAGGCCCCAACTAAATTCTTTTACAGAATATTTGCATGTTCTGTAAGGCTTTTTTAGAAACAAGAAATCTGAACACTCCCTGGAAAGATTACGTTTGTTTCCACTTATCCAACCTTAAAACGCCCATCATCTTTTCCCTATATGGAATGCCTTTGTTGTTCCTATAAAATGTAGCTTAGAATATAGTAGTAAATAAAAATACTTTTGCTGCTACAGATAGTATGTTGTTATAAGTGAGTGAAACTGCGAAGCATCACAATCAAAACTGTCTGTCAAACTACAATCATGCCTCGTGCTTCCCCATATTTTTGTTCCTTTTTTATGTTGGTCTCAATTCTCACAATGGGCATCTACTACCGCAGCCACAACAAAATATATCAATATTGTTACGATGACGTCATTACATGTCTATCTCAGCTTCATCATCTTACTTGAACCTGTTGCCACGTTCGAGCTTTTGCTGGTATCTTTTATTTTGGCACCCGTTGTGGGGAACGGACTACGATAAATAGGACCCATAAGGCAACTTCTGACAGAGGGGTGCCCGCTCTAATACATGAACGATAACGATGTCCTTATACACAAAAAGACACGTATCAGTGGTGTGGGAGCAGCCACATCGCACAAGGAAGGTAGTTTAAACTCTTAATCGTTAAACACGGCAAAGTTACCTTACATATCACTATACCCTAAGAGTAAAAACCATTCTAACCTTTCACGTTTGTCCAAAGACTGATCTTCGTCCGATGGTTTGGTCTTCTGCTGTTTTAATACCGTCTGAGCTCGAATCTAAAAAAAATAAATAATCGCATACAGTTAAATAATCAGCACTAAAATATAAAAAATATTCCACAACTTATGCTAAGCGTTTTAACAATGCGGTCTCCAAATAGTTTCCTACATGCAATCCCTGAGTCTGTTTCTGGTACAATCGTTGCCCATCTTCTGTCGAGAAGGACGTGCTTCGCACCCACCAATTACGTAATTTATATATTTCAATGCCACTGTGGATTACATTACGTGGGTCGCACGTCCCAAAGGCTTCTCGACACATTTAATCAGCAATAAGAAATAGGGCCTTTCCATCGCGTTTTCATCACGCACGTTGTTGTAAAATGCAAAACACTCCTAGTCTTGAGGTCGATTCTCCTATCTATAGACACCTATTCTTTTTAGCACTCCGCGCGCTAAAAATTATTCAAATTCTTATTTTAGTATTCTAGCTACGGCCGGATAGCTATTCCACTTGAGTGCCCTTTAAGCACTGTTCATTAAACAATTGGAGCCTGACCTATGCCTACAAAAGGACTTTGTTTATACAACACAACTTGTCAGATTTTTGTTAATTTGTTTTTATCTTTTGCCCCCCTTTTGCTGACATTTCTGTAATTCCTTGTACTTATTGTCCATCTTTCAAATTCTTACTTTCCGTTAAATTTGCCGAGTGCAACTCTGATGAGATTCGGCATGAAAAAGACTTTTCAGTTGCTTACTATAAACGTGTTATTTTTAGTTATTTTCATAAACAATCCTGGAATTGACGTTGCCAATAATTCTTCCTCAGATATGTAAAGATAGTAACATTTCCAGTTACAAGGATCCTATGCTGCCATGTAAATCATGCTATTGGAAAAGTTCAAGGTGTGATTATTTGGGATTACACGTCTTGCCCTCTACAGAAACCGTTTAAACGTAAAGTTATAGCTTTCTTCCGAATCAAACCAATTATTTGGAGCTTAGAAGTCTCTGATGTCCATCTTTTCAGCAAGACTTGGATTTCTCAAAATTGCTGGATTTATTAGAAGAAAAGTAACTGTTTCAAATCAAATTTATTTCAACATTTTTTGTGCCAGTATAAAAAATTTGAGCTATTGGGAGATACTGTTCCCTGGGGGGCATTAATAAGATGGTGCGAGAATACAAATGTTTGAGTGAGAAGGAGGGGGTGTCGATTTCTCGTTTTTTTATGGGAAGGCGGTGAAGGGTTATGGGGAATGTAAAAACTACCCAGGTAACAGAACATTCGATTTATTACGGGTTAGAGTAATCGGGATAATACTTCTTGCATATTCTTTATACTTGATACACTATCGGTATGTTTTTAACGTAGGAAGAGCAACAATTTGTCAGATTGCATTTATTCACTTTGAGAATATTGTGTCAGATACAACGAAACGTCAGGATTTATATGCATTGAGTCGTTCTTCTTTGTTTCCAACTTGCTCACGATACTTAGCAGGGCAGATATATGTGTCTGCTTGAGTACATATTGAAATAAATGGCACTGATGAAGCTAACAGCGAAAGAAAAAACAAGGTTGTTGGTGGTGATGAGAATTCGGGATGATCTAGCCGGATTGTTGACTTTACTATCGCACTATTTAGTGCAATGGTAAAGTCGTCGTTTTCGGTGTGGGAAATCTTGGGTTCGATCCAAACCAGCGCCTCAAGCACTCCATGCTTAATGAGTTACATACTATGTAGTTCATGACTACTTGTGTGTCTGCCTGAGTACTGCAATACCTTGAAGTGGCAGCAGTGCCTTGTATTGAGTAAAAAATAAAGAAATATTAAGACGGGATCATACTTTGCCTGCATACCTTATAACTTTCAAATTCCTGTTTACAAACAGTATGGGCCTGTTGGGATGCTGCATAATCGTTTTGGAGTCTCGCTATTTTCAGTTCTAAGGCTTGATGACTCCTTTGATTCATCTCGGCATTACTCTTCAACTGTAAGACAGAAAAAAGTGTGCATCATTACTTAAACAACAGCGCTTAAATCTTCACTTAAAAGGGCAACTACACGTTAACCATCTACATAGGAAAACTAAATCAATAATCGGGTGTCATTGCCATTTCAGCCGATCGCTATTATTCCGCATCCACAATTAATGAAGTCCAACCACAAAACCTTCCTGCCCGCATGGCAAGGCTCCAATAATTCTGTTTTAGGCAATTTAGCGCACATACGGACAGTGGCGTAACGGTCAGTGCGAAATCGCCGATTCCATCAACGCCAGTCTGTTCAGTATGTTCAGCCATGCATGGCCCACGTGTTGAATATTACAACCACTTAACGAAAACTACTAACGGTAACCCGTTATAAGCCAAATGTCATGCCCAAATCTGTTAAAGAACATGAATGTTTGACACAAACATGTAAAGTGTAATGAATTTCTCAGGACAAAATAATTATAAATATAGACCTATTTGAACCCTTGAGCTGTGTACCGACAGAGTGCTATATATATTCAAATAGTGTTCAAACGCACTATATCACTTTTCTTATAATTTATGACGTATCATTGATGTGGTATCATGCTATGTTTTAATCTATTAAATAGACATAATATCATATACTAGAAGAAGAAGAAGAAGAAGAAGAAGAAGAAGAAGAAGGACAAAACAAAGGCTTCTGGAAATTCGCTACTCAAAATTTCTGTAACTGAAAAGCTTTCATTTTCAGAAACTTTGGGTAGCGAATTTCCAGAAGCTTTCCTTTAGTCCTTCTTCTTCTACATTGCTCTACATCCATGTATCGAGCACTCTTGACGGTACAAGTGTTAATATTTACTTGAGTAATATCATATACTTTACATTTGCCGTAAAAAGCTGGTATCCTGAATCAACTAAAAACCCTCAGTTTCTCCCTCGTATGTCGTCGGTTCTTGTCTTATCATCAACTATGCTTCGGTCTGAACGATTTGATTCAGTTTCACACCATTTGAGTTTTTTCATTCTAGATTAAACCAAGTAAAGCAAACAGGCTCCTATTATGTTATTACGCTCTATTTGACTACGGATTAGGCATCTCTACAGAACTAAGCGGGTCAACAAGAATGGTTTGGTTAAGGATCGTGTCTAGTTCTCTTGACAGTGCGCAACTGCGAAATTGGATTACATTAAAATAAATGTGTGTGAACGGTAACTTTGCCTTGATATCTGCTCTATCTGTGTACAGATTAAAATAACTTTCTAAAATGAAATGTGTGCTTACACTAAACTATTTTATTGGAAAGAATCGTCAAAAAGCAAGATTCTTTTGATCGTGTTTCTTTTGTTTACTAAGAACTAATTAAATCAATTACCTTCTGTCATTGAGCAGCCGTGGTCTAGTGAATAAGGAATCGGACTCACATGCTAGAGGTTGGGGGTTCGAGTCCCTCCTAGTCGGATATAAAAGCTATCAGTTGGGGAAGGTAACAGGAGACCACCCCTGTCAATGCTCTCTCTCCCCAGGACATGGCTCACTCTTTTGGGTGGTCAATAGGCTATGCTTAAAATCAAGTATGCCACCAAAATAAAAAAAAAATTAAAAAAATTTAAACACGATCTTACAAACTATATCTCTACCGCATTTCTTTCACATTTTCTCTGTCATTGTCGTCGTTTGGATATCTGCACACTGGGGGTGACAAAAAATGTCTGGCTTTGCAAAGCCCGGGAAGTCAAAATAACTCAAGGTACAAGGGTTCGTGAAAAATCAAGCTCTCTGACAATCTTCCGAATTAATAGACTGCTGTGTGCATTTTACAACGCCTCGATGATCCAGTCATTTGATCGTCAAAATTTAACTGGTACAATCAAGTCATACACTGGAGATAATGTCATGGTAACAATTGACATTTTTGTTACATTCAATCCCCCTTGGTACTTACATACTTTTCTAGCATTTTTCAAAGCTTAGTTTGTCATGCAATGAAATAGCGACATCTAAAGTAGACGTCACCGAGGGGTACCGTACCCATGAACAAATCTTTATACCCCTAGCATATATTGCTACAGTATAAGTAGTTAGGATCATCAGGCAGTGGCAGGCACATGAAGAAGGGCAGAGAGGAGCGATTGCTTCCAATTATTTCTTTTCAAAAATAGAAAAACTTTTGCTATCGAAAAAAAGCGAGCCGTCACCAGCAAAAGCGAACCAATGCAAGTAAGACAATTTGATTGCTAATTTGAAATTTACAGCTATTTCAGAATTCATTCATAATAGTGACAATGCCCTTATTGATAGGTAAAACTAACCTTGGAAGCCAACACACCCTCACTCCCAATATGCCAAGTGTCGCTCCTGTAGTCGGTCTATATAAAATTCTGAAACGTCAATCGCCACCACCATCTGGTCGCTTCTCAGATTCTCAAGACTTTCTCTCACCATATAATTCTGTTTGTCAACATATCCGAAAGTTCAGAAAGATGCTCATCTACATCATTAAAAAACTCTGACTAGTTTCCAAACACCGGACATTCTATGTATTACATTCTCAAAGTAAAATAAATTCATGTCCACCCCACCCCCCCCAAATAACCCCACACTACTTCTGATATTGGCTTGAGCTTCCATATTCATGTTCGGTTACGACTTCATCTCCCAATCTGGTGCTACTGTCATCATCTGGGATATACGCCATAAGTTATCATGTATCGAAAGTAGGGAAGTTTAAATTTATCAGCAGACAGCACGTCGAACAAAATTAACACACAAGGGAGCATGGGCCACCTTGCACTGCTCGTAAGCAATCGAGTATTCCGAGCTCGTTTAGGCTTATAAGCAAAACACATTGGAATGCTACCAAGCTCCCGTTTTTCTCAGACGTTGCAACTTAATAACACAGCCTTGCATCTTTGGCACTACCACGCAGTTGCGGCTTGCATGGCTTAAGTGTGATTTTGAGTATAGTTTTGGTTCAATTGCGGGAATAAATATTTCACTTTAGCGTGGTCGACAGGAGTACCTCGGTCTAGATCATTAGCACACGATGATACGATAACATCTAATGGAAATACTTTCCGCACTAGGTTACATAACAATTTAGCAAAAATATGCATCTAAAAATCTGAGAGATCATAAAAGAACAAACTCAATTATGGACACATACATCACGATTTGCTTAGCTTTGGCCCTTAATCACACATGGATACTGCTGTAGTACGAGGAGAACGCTTGTTTTGATAGCTATACGAAAGATTTAAAAACTGAGACGCTAGAGTTCTTTCATAAATCGGTAGAGGAGCCTCGTCCTCCAAAACACATGCGTACGAAATTCAGATCAAGGAGCGAATGAGGAATCGCAAATGGTTTACCGTATCTTTTAGAAATCCACCACAGATATACCTCACTTTTACATTAAGCTATGTCATTAACCGTCAACCGTTCGACAAATATTAGAAGAAGGTGCACCAACATCTGCGCAGACTTTGCTCTCTCATAGTCAATCCAGAATAAGACTGTACGCATAAACCCAACAAAAAATATGTCTAATTTTTGTTTCACAATATAAATGACAGGCAATATCATCTAAGAAGCCTACAATCCTATACTTTAAAAAAAACAACTAGTTGAAGTCATTAACAGATAAAAGAAGTCGTGAGGACATCAAGAATAAAAGTAGTATTGACACATTTTCTTGTAAATATTCAATTACTTAATGGATGGGCTGGGCTTGGCTGATTGATATTAAGTAACGTTTCTCCTTGAATCTTACAAAAACGCAGCTGTCCCATTAACAGATCTTAAATTTCATCTAACATTACTTGCTATAGATGCAGTGCGCTTGGATACTCACGAGTCAGAAATAGGGAAAGCATGAACCTGTTTCAACTTTAATGTAAAATCTTAATGTAAGGGCTTGGAAATAAGTGAATGGGATATAAATGGGGAAGGCGAAATTCTGATTGCAGATATTCATAATTGATTTTATCAGGCATTTCTAAAATGCTCCACCTCCTCCATCTAAATCTGTAAGGTAAAATTTGTGTTTCTTGATTTAACTACTAATTGTTCGAAAACTTAGTTTACGGTATAGAACATCGAACTTGGCAAAAGTAGCATGACCATTTTTGCACTGAAAAGCTTTTTTTCGCCTGACACTCTTCGGAGTACAAAATCGTCAGAATGAAACAGGAAACTAGTGAAACTAATTTAAAGATGTTTTAAAAGTAACCTATCAGAAGTCTATTGCTGTAATATTAGCAATAGTTGTGGTGATATTAGCAAAAGTTGTTGCAATATTATAAAAACACTGAGATAAAAGAGAACTAAAAATATCTACCATCTACAGATAAAAGTTGGTAATTGACTAACAGTCTTAATTACGAGGCTCGCAAAATAGTCAACTTAATCCTTTAATTTATTGAAACCACTGAAGCTTTTTCTACGCTTTTTGTGCTCAGTTACATCGAATCAAGATGCATACATTGACACATTAACACACAATTAAAGTTGAACAGCACCATACCTGGTTCAGAAGAGAGTTCTTTTCACTGAGTAAATCGGTTGTTTGAAGCTAAAGGCAAAATGAAAATGAAAACCATTGAACAGAAGTGTCGGAAACAATATAAACTTCCTGTGCCATAAGGGGTCACAAATACTTTCTTGAAGCAGGAGAGCCGTTTCAAACTTCAGCTTTATGTTGTCTCTCTTCGAAAACCAGGTGCGCTAGAGATTTAGCCACGCAGAACAAGTCCAACGCACCCCCACGAGAGTAACAATGTACTTCGATAAAAATCTGCTGTGTGAAAATACACGGAGGTGTTATTAATGTATCATTTTGCATTACTTGTCGTCATCCCGTTACCTGTTTCAGTGTGCTTGAAAAATAATGGAATACTGATCTTAGGCAGACTGCATATGCAACATTTAAAAACGAAACGCATGCGTTTTCTCTCCAGAAAGATAGCCGGACGGTAGCTGAATATACACACACCCTGCTGGAACGCTTGGAAAATTCAAAGAAAAAGTACCTTGAGCCTTAATAGATAATTCTATAGATCGGATTTGACATTCACGGTACTTTAATATAGAATGCATTTATATGGGTGAGTCATGCCTAAGGTAACACTTCAAGGTACAGTTTGAACTATACGTAGCTAATGAAATTATTACAGAGGAGGAGCATAACATGGGTATCCAAAGAGATTATTTTCGTGTCAAGTTTACTCAAGATGTTTAGAACACGTACGACATTGTAAACAGTACCAAAATATACAGTAAGTCTTACTTTATCATTAACGGGAAAACAGTCTTAAAAATTAGAACAGTAAAAATAAGACTTTTCCTAAAGAAAAGCAAGGCAAAAGAAAACTTTACTTCGCCCAACGTCTCGTCTATTTCTAACTTCTTCAAACTATTGGAAATATCACAGTTGAATTTAAGCACTTGCAGTACAATGTATTGGTCGAACCGTCAGCTGTAACATGGTTCATTTCAACGTATGTCTACCCTTTCAACTTTCTGTGCAATTACTTACGAATTGTTTGCTTCTTTGTCTGGGTATTTTCTTTCACGTTGATTAGGTTTCTGACTTTTTCTGAATCTGACCTTTTCAGCATCCGCCACTTCTAAGTATCCTCTCTTCTAATAAACAAATGCCTCATTTTCGCCACACTTTCAATGTCCCTGAATGCCTCTGTTGCTCAACTCCGTTGTAGACTTTATAGTTTCTCCTTTCAGGCTATTTTCATTTTCATCATCCTTCCATTGTAATTATCCGACTTTTTCAGTCAGGTTTTTTACTAGTTGAGTTCCACTCAAGCTTCTTACGTATTGAAAAGAATTCAGGTTTTGATAATTTCATATTTCGTACTTTTGTTGTATATTGCTCAAATTCGCTTCAACTGAGCATTCTTTAACGGACTTCACTCTTCATCATCAGATAAAAATCCCCTCCCCCCGGTAAGTCAATCACTGATTGTGATTTGTTTCGATTAAGCCATTCGTTTTATAAACGATAGAAAGGCTAAACACATTTGAGGTAATCAAAACGTATTTCCTAATGCAATGCTGGGCCCAAACACAATTATATGCGCGTAAAAACGTACAACTCATTTTTTTTAAAATTTTTAGAATTTTAAATAAAGTTGTTACTTCACTAATCGTCTGAGAGAAAAGATGTGCTGTGGGCTGCGAACAGTCGAACAAGATTTAAATTCCCATCACTAGCAATATCTGATAATGATGATGATTATTATTGACAGATTAAAATATTACTTCGACCCCCTCCCCCCAATAATCTGCCAAATGTTTGCTCCTGAACAGAAGAGTTCAAAAGCAGCCTTTAACGTCTTAACATGACAATGTACTACGGAGATAGTGCAGCAGAGTACAGAGACTGTTTACATTTCTCCCCCGAGGAAAAGAAATCGAATAACAGAACGGAAATCTTGCGTACATTTACGAATCTCATGTAAAGACGAATCCATGATCACTACTAAAATTACTCATAAATTTAGCCAGCTGTACAGGTCTGACATTGGTTCTTTTCAAATTGCTTTTCCTTCCCGAGCTATTTTTTCACATACAAATGAGGAGAAAATTAAAATGACCACCTGTTCTCAGCAAAATCTTCATTACCTTATAATCTTCTAAGATTTGTGTAGTGGCTTCGATTTCTTGTCTTAGTGATATTTCCGTCTTTTGGAATTCTGCTTCCTGTAAAACATGACAAATACATGTGCTTTATTAATAAGACACTCGAAGCGATCATACAACCTGTTCCCAGTAAATTCATACGCGTTTTTTCATCATTGCTAATAGTAGAACCAGTAAGAAATCTATGTAAGTTCATGGGTTTTACAATATCTACGTTGTGCTCCCGAAATATCACGTACGCAAACCGTGCCAACCTATCAAGGCTGTCGTTACTCATAAGTTTCCAATTGAAATGCAGCGATCATGTTTTATATCAATCATACATAATGAACGGTTCGTACCGTCGCACGTTTTGGCGATTAAAGGCAAAATGTGAAGGTACAGTTCGGCCTTCATGGCCTACGCGTTTGAGCTCCGAGAAAGAAGCCCTACATCTCAGCATTTGAAACAACCACTGTATGGCAACGGCATATAAATGCGGAATCAACATTATTGCGAGACAAGAAACAAACTTCATAACAAAAGGTCGACATGTGGTACAAAACTTAAAAACTGCGTGGTGTAAAAGATTCATTTTGCTACGAGTTTTCGCCAGACACTAATCACAGCAAAGGAATGTCTAGAGTGAACGTAGATCACTCTTGCAATGAAATTATAGAAAATTAGAGGCTCGTAACACGATGCTAAAATTTTAACCTGAATAAAACCGGCACGTTTTCGATCGTTCATGTCACTGAAAAATGCGTCAGTTGTAAACAAAATCTTATTTGGCCACGACAAATGCCGTTTCAAAAGAGGCAAGATGAATATAGGGCAAGGTTTTACACCCTCTGCGGAGCTTTTGGCCAGGACACTCCATACTACTATAAAGACATAAAAATGTGTCACCAAATGTATTCAAACCGCGGGGTATGTTTCCATCATGGCCGATCGCAATTCAGTTGATAAAGTACACCCAGTGAATGCGTGGGTCCCAGGTTCAAATTTCATTGATTACATATCTCAATATCTTTGGCATCTTTTCCAACCATAATATTTCAGTAATTACATAGATAGTAACTGCATTATCCAAAGAGAGATGTTATCATATTTCTGATGTTCACAGAGTTTCTGAATTGGCTCGGCCAACAACAGAAATCTGATAAACTCATAAGGTAACAGAGGCACCAGTAAGTTGTCCATGTATGTTGCACATCACCAGACATGTGGCATTATACAATAGTAGCCGCTCACATTCTTTCGTAGTTTGTGAACGTGCGATTGTGTGTGTGTGTGTGTGTGTGTGTGTGTGTGTGTGTGCGGGTGTGTGCGGGTGTGTGCGCGTGCATGCGTACGTGCGTGTGTGCGTCTGTCCGTGCCTGTGCATGTGTATGTTTTGCAGAAGTTCCTTTATTCACACTGTACGGACGCTCACAAACCATCCCTACAATAACAATACCTCGTCATTGGCAAACTGGTACGACATCAACACATATAAAAACTTCATGACACTGCAAAGTTGATTTCTACGCCCAGAACATAGTAGACGATTTCAAAGACAATGATTCACATGAACAGGATGAAACAAAGCCCTGCCATGAGTCAAATTGCTATTTTGGGAAGTTCGTTCAGTTTGAAACACTTCAGTTCAAACTTTGCATACACAGAATAAATCTTTACGCGAAGGAAAGATACAATACCTTTTGAGTCAAGTACACAATCGTATATTTTCCGGTAAAAATATATAAATTAAGATAACTAACCATCTGCTTGGAGTCATTTAGGTCTTTCTTTGTTTTAACCAGCACGTTCTTTAATTTATTTCCTTTATCTTCTGCATCTTGTAACTGGCTTTCCGTTTTTGCTGCAGAAAAAAATTCAGGTTTCAAGGGGGGGCCTAAACAAACGTTTGTGTACAAGCGGAAAATAAAACAAAACAATCATGATAGGTGTCGCATCCTAACATCACTAGCTGCACTTCCAGCTTTCTAGCTCATGTATGCGTATTCGCAACCAATCATGCAATCAAAGAACCAACCAACTAACTAATTTATCAATCAATCAATCAATGAATCCATCAATTAGCTAATCAATCAATCCATCTATCAACCAACCAATTAATTAATTTATCAATCAATCAATCAATCAATGAATCCATCAATCAGTTAATCAATCCATCTATCTACCAATTAATCGATCTATCTATCAATCAATAAATC
>JAAAKL020002181.1:0-27158 GCA_010016065.2 Carybdea cf. marsupialis auct. non (Linnaeus, 1758) | reverse complement strand
GGTTCTTATACAGAAGAACTGAACAATAATTTTCAGTAAATTTTGAAATTTTTGAAAGAGGCTTATGGTTGACTTTCCTGTGGAATTCATGTAGTACATGTACAATGTATGGAGATGTATTAACAGCTTCCTTATTGTCATAAAGTTTTGTTATCAGTCCTCAACTTGAAAATTGAGCTGGGAAACTGCCACTAAGTTACCTGGTAGTTCCTAGTGATCATATTTTATTAAAATTTTATTTTGTAGTTGTTGCATGGACAGGCTGAAATATTTGGGACAGAACTTGTGAAAAACAAAACATACACCTTCATTGGTGGTGCAAAAATTGCAATTTTTACTTGGCATGGCTGCACAGTCGAGGTAATTATATATCACTGATTCAGCAACTGTTTAAAAACATTTATGTCTATATATGTACTTAAGTTGGTGATCAACTGTGCTTGTAATGAGATCTCAATGACCTTGTATCTTGTCGAAGCTTTATATCATCAGAAAGGCAGGAAGGCAATGAGAAGCTTAATTCAATATCAAGATTGATTGTATTTGTGAATTTAGAATATACATTTAAATGAAATTGAAATGAAGGTTGCATCATGGAAAAAAGGTTTCCTGTAACCCTTTTTATGCTGTTCCTGCTATCTTAAATTGCACCGGAGTATCTTGACTGGTTTTTAATTTAAGTATGATATTGAATTTGTTTAAGTTCTTTTTTACACAGAAATTTTAAAGATTCATGTAGCAAGGAATCAAATTTTGCTTTTAATTACCTTTTAAACATTTATCTTATTAGTTGGACTTCATACTAGGCATAAATGACAGGTAAAAGGTAACAAACCCATTGGTTCAGGTCAGGTTGTGTGAGGTATGTGATTCCTGTGTACCACTGTGTCTCTTAATACCTGAGCTTGTTTTGCACACTTGCTTGCATCTAATTCATGTTACATTCACTTGTCTCCGAGGAATGATATTGAACACTTTTATTTCTCGTGGCACTTCAGATGATCTACCTCACCAGCTTTAGAAAAGAGTACTCAACCATAGACTTTATAATCCACGCTTTTCCTATTCTCCCCTTGGTCCTGGTTACAACCTTCCCCAAGCTGATGCTTGTACCTCTTATGTCCAAGACATCTCACTTCTACAGCTCTACAGCTGCTGCATATAGACCTCATATATATGGCTCTGTTTATGGCTATCTCTTCCCAATTTTCATCAACAATTCGTCTAGTATATACCCAACACAGCTGTATAGAGATAATGGTACATATGATGCTCGGACAATCAGTTCTAAGGAGGACACTTGTATTTGGTGTGTTACTTTACTACTTAATGTTGAGTATGTGCCTCAATAACTAATTTTCACGGGCCACTTTAAATGCCTTCAGTGTGTTGTCAGTGACTCAAGAGGGCAGTCAGGATGCACAATTTATAGATGGTTAACTTTGTCTTGTTAGTGATCCTGTTGTCTGTCTACACTATATTTGGCTCTATACTAAAGCAAACCATGATTAATCAAAGCTCTCCATAATATACTGCATATCATCCTCACTGTGCTAGTCTGCATACAGTTCTCTGATTACTGAGCCCTGGAAATGTCTTTGTTTTTGTATTAATATGTTCTTCAGCTGGATATCATATGGGTACTTTTTTGTGTGGCATTTGGATACAATCAGCAATGGAAATTTAGGACACTTTGTTTACAGTAGGAATACCTTCACTGAAAAGTTTATTGCAGCTGAACAAGGAGAATGGGATAATTTAAAATTTGCTATCCTTGAATATCCACACACATTGTAAAAACTAAATAAAATTTACTTAAAGAAGAGGAATTGTAGGTGATTAACTCAAACTCATAGGATTAAACTCAAACTGATACAAGAACTGTTTGTGGGAAGCCAGAATTTATGGCATACCTCTCCTCCCTTACCATTTATAACAGGATACAATACTTTACTTACAAAACTCAATGTACATAATGGCCATAGTAACACTGTCACTTTCAAAATTTATTTAAAGGTGTCAGGAAGTATTGAAGTTGCTTATGTCTCATCAGAGACACCTATGGTAATCTACTTGAATCTACACATGGCTTTGGAGCAGCTGAGGCAGAAAACAGAAGAGGGTGACCAATCTCTCATTGGACCAAGAGTAATTTTGAGTTTAACAGTTTTTTATGGTGTTTTTTATAATGATATGTGATCACCTGAGAGATGAAAATAAAAGATCTGTGAGTCAAGAGTTACTTTAATGGGTATATGGAATTACATCCATTACTTAGCCACATATTTGGAGCCTAAATGCTGGGGGAGCCAAATACAGTTGGAATGCATTTAGGCACCAAGTGGAGGAGATTAAGGTTGTAATATGAAGTCAGTAGGATATACCAGAGATAATGGAAAACCAATGTCTGCTTCTTGTGATGACATCATCCCATACTTCAATGGTATCAGTGTCATTTTTCTAGCCCATGTTACAGCACGTTACACATTTCAACTTATTTGACTCTTTTAACTGTTTACAACAAGTTAATATTTGTAACCTAAATCTTTGTGTCTTATTGACTTGCTATTGACTGTTTGTTTTGAAGAGAGAAGTTCCCTGTCTATTGCATTGTTACCTCATTATTCCCAAATATTATACTTTTGTCTATCACTTGTGCTAAAAATTAAAGGTACAATCTGCATTCTCCTCAGATGTAAGTTCACATGTTCCAACATATGTTTCCTTTTAAATAGAAGGCTCCCATTATTCCTCTTGCTTTCCAAAATTCCCTGACTAAAATTTTGTGAAATTTTAATGTAATCACCAATGACCAATTATATGCTCATTTTCATACATTTTGTGAAGACATTGCAAAATTCAACTGCCGTTGATACCATGGTACCTCCTCCAGGAGATTCTGGGTTTATCAAAAACTTCGCCTCCTCTGATACATAAAAATTGGAACATGTGTACATTTGGAACATTACAGTCCAATTGTTCTCCTAGTGGCACTGCCTCACAGCAAAATCTGTAATATGTCATATGTTTATGGGTAGCCTGACGAAGAGGAAAAAATTCTTGAAAGTCTGCAAGAGCTGACTACTATGGTTTTATTGCCTTATATATACACATAAATCTTTGAACAGATACTAGAGGACTGGAAAGCAATGTGGATCACCAAGAAACAAGATAACAGCTTGTAGCAAAAGGTGGATCATTTTCCTTACCTTGCCTTGGGAAGCATTATGTTCAGGGATGCATTGTATAAATGCATGGGATTATTGACCTATCCCAGGTTTGGACCTGTTTTGTTCATAACAGTCTTTCCTCTCCAGTTTTGCAGTATCAGCAAAAGATAAAACATGTAATATCTTCCAAAGTTTTTATTGTGATTATTTGGGGAGAAATTTATGTACCATCCACATGTCAACCTGCATTTTCAGAACTCTTTTCAAGATTTTTTTTTTTGAGGAGCTAGCATTCTATGGTTACATTTCAAAATCATTGTGTCATATGAAGACAGGTATGTTAGGCTGTATAAGTGGATTATCATGAACTAAAAGCTCACATTTGAAATATTTGTATGAAAAATTATCATCCTTGAAAATGACCTATACTGCAGTCATGCATTTTGGTGATTTGATCTGAATCACATAATACATTCGAAATGTAGCTTAGGGCCTAATGATTGCATGAGGAATTTTTCAAGTGTTTAATGTAGTTATTTTTAGCCTACTGACTGTGGACCATTTCTCTAGCAAAACAGGCAAAAATTGCCCTCCACCCACACCACTTAGAAGTCACAAATGCCCTCTTGGGATGGGGTCAAGCATTTCTATCTGTGTAGTTACGGGGCTTTTTGTGATTATACTCAAGATACTGTATTGTTCCAACATTTCTCATCATTTTACTATAATTTATGTTACATAATTATTTTCCATTACTCTTTAGGTAATTCTTTGTGGGCCTACAGATGTTGGTAAAAGCACTTTAAGTAGGTTGTTACTTAACTATGCTGTAAGGATGGGAAGAAGACCTATATATGTGGATATTGATACAGGCCAGGTGGGTTTACCTTGGGTATTCTAGATATGGGTTGGGGTGCTTTTTGCAAATCATTATTTGGTGATTAATGATTTTTAGACTACATCAGTTGTTATCAGGACAGACATGTGATCACACATCCATGGACCCACAGGTGTGCAAATGAAATACTACAAGCAAAATATTAATGTTGCCAACATCAATTTTTTTGAGTGTCATCTAACCAGTTAATTCATAATCATCATCATTCCTTGTTGTAACATGTTGCTAGCACTCTTTGCTGTGCTGCGTGACAGGTGGTTTAAATTCTGGGGAGGATAAAGTAGCTACATATCAGGACCACACCTATGTTTTGCAAAGTAAATCCTGATCACACCCAAAAATTGGGATCTGGTATAGAGCATTAATCTTTAATAAATATCTTTCCAGCAAAGATTAAAAAGTATAACATTTATGAACACAATTAGTGTTGTAAACTCAATTACATATATATCACTGTTCATTTTATTTTCACTAATATATTTCTATTTTCCTAGAAGACTTAAAATCTTTATCAAGATTAAAAGTTTAGGACTATTCACATTAGGTCTAACTATTGTTAACAGATCCAAAACAGTGACATCTATTTCATTCTCTAATTCAGTGAGAACACATGTTCTGCTAACTATTAAATAACTATAAAAATGAGGTATGTTATTATCAATATAAGGCAACTAAGGCTTCTTCCTCCGCCATTGCAAAAATTGTACAAATATACCAACCCACCCTATAATGTGCAAGGTTGTTAATGTGCATTTTATTGTATTATATGTAAGCCTTTAACACTATTTGTATTGTGAGGGGGGTGGATTAACCCCAGACAACTTTGAACTGTGATATCTCCCTTCATGTAATGTTTTATAATGCAACTTTTTGACTTCTGGTAATAATGATGCTTTCAATAAGGCAGAAAAAGGCCACTCCCATTTCAGGGTCTTTTTTGAGTAAAAGTATCAAGAATACCGTATGAGTTGATTATTTCCCATTTCCTTGACCTGCATATATATGAATAATATAATTTCAGATAAATGTGAGAATTCAAGCGTTACAAAAGTAGGCTTGAATCACTTGTTACGCAGAGTTGTTACCTAGAAACGATGCAGCGAATGATAGTTCTACTTAGTGGGAATCAATTCCCTGATGCATGCTATCGATGCATTTGAAGGTATGATTCCAGACATTAGAGGAAAGATATAGTTTTCATATGTTCGAAATTACACGTAAAAAGATTTAGGGAAAGTATTTTGAAGATGGTTATGACCCCTTTGTTACCATGGCATCCAGTATGTACAATGTAATAAACTTTTCATATCTATTTATTGGCAGGGTTCCATTACTGTTCCAGGGACGCTTGGTGAGAGTCATGAATGGGTCATTATTAAAACTGATTAGAAAAATTAAAATATGTTAACTACAAAAATTGCTAGTGTCATGTTTTTACTCATCGGTCATCATCCTACAATCGTTATTTATGAATTCGTGACATCGTCGCCGATTCCAAAGATCGACCTTTTTGTACAGTTAACGGATGAATCAGCAAGCTTGCCACTTTTCATACTTAATTTTAAAATATTGATTTGACTTATTAGTATTACTTTAGCCGCAGGCCTATATCCCCACTCCTACTCCCATCCACTGACATCTAAAAAATACTGGATGGAGCATCTTCAGTATCAAAATGAGGTCAGTCATTGGACGCCATTTTAGCCCCCATCAAGCAAAGCTTATTAACAATGTTACGTAACATGGCGAACCTCGCCGCACTAATATAACTTATGGGGAATAGTATTCGTGACCACACTTGGAAACAATGGGGAGCCCCAACCACACTGCACAGCCGTAATATAGTAATTATCCGAACACCATTCAACAGTCCTTCTTTGAAATAGCGTTGTCTGTCAAAATTGACATAAGCTCTCCTTGTTGATTTAAAAGATCCTAGCCGAGGAAATGAGTGCAAAGAGCTATTTTCATGCAATTTACATGATTTGTTGGAATAATAGTCTAAATGACTTTGACCATAGACATGTTTTGTCCTTTGCAGATGATATTTATGACTTCATCATTTTGAAATTTGGGAATATTTTGAGGAAAAGTCTGAAAGTTTTAAAATGATTGAGGAAGTCGTTCATGAAAATGCCAGTAAACATGTAATTTGCTGGCTTGTTAGCCACCCAGATTCTTCCATTTTCTCTTTTTTTCTCTACCCTCTAAGCTGCTATGTTTTGGTAATCATGTGATAAAAGCAACAACGAACGTTCATACAAACAAACAAAACCGCGAGAATTCACCGAGTTGGATTTATGTTGATTAGACACTTGGACGTGATTGGATTTTAAACCGACCTTACAATCGGGTGAAAAAGGTTAATCGTGGAAAGGCGAGTAAAAGGGTAAAAGTTTCATATGGATTTGTTGTGTGTTTTCTTACGGTTAGCGTGAGAAAAGTTGCACCGAGAATCAAAATAGAAAGGTCAGATCGATAACGATCCTGAAAAACAAGGAAAATAGGCTACAAAATGATTACACCTTAGATCTCCAAAAAACTACTAGAAGCTTGCCCAAGACGTATCGACCTCTGCATTTTTACGAGTGATTGTACAGTCTACTTCAGTAAGAGGTATGGTTGTTATAGTATGCCTTTAAGTTCATTCAATTGCATGTTTTTGATGTTGCCTGACATTTACAGAGGTCCGTTGGTATTGTTCAAAAGATACGACTCACTATTATAGCTTATCCGTCGGGTGATATGCTTCATCCGTATGGATATCGGAAATTCCACTCTTACCGAGTAACACAGAAAACTTCTTCTTACGTCTTTTGAAGATTTAAGTGGAGACACTAAGATCGTCAGTCAATGAGTTCGGACCATTTGTTTGGTAGTTCGCTGATTTTCTATCAAGTTTGTAGATGCTTACGTTACCGTACTGCTACCTACAATTTTTGACTATGAAATATTCAAGTTTCCCTAACCCCTGTTCCAAAATATTCTTAAGTTTGAAAACGAGCATTTGGGACACTTGTATGTCAGACCTCCCTGGTAGTAAGCGGAGAGGTCCAGAAAGCAAATAACACAAGGAATGGACACCCCTTTCATGTGGCAAGTGTCTTGGGTTTTTTGTTCCATTTTCACCGAAGTTTAACCTCTATTTGTCCCGGATTGTAGGTACATACAAGTTAGCAGACTTCTTACAGAAAGTTTTGAAAAATAATAAGTTTCATAACGATCTTGCAGACACTACATGTTCGTTTAATTGTTGCTTTTCCTATTTTACTTAGGGGCGCTTCTCATTGAAAGACCGGCAGACGTCGAAGAAGGTCAGTGAAACAGAAGCCAGTAAGCGGTGTCCGTGACAGAAATTTATTTTCAGATCTACATTGATTTTCAGATGACCTGCGACTTTTTTTAAGATGGCCCTCCTCCCTTTTTATAGCCTTGACGATGCTATTGATGATCGGGTACCCACACCATGATCAGACCACACAACTCTAAAAAGGGCATACTTGTATATTTTCCATACTTCTAAAGTAACTCTTTCCCTGTCATTCTCTTCTGGGTGTCAAAATCTGGTACTGCTACTGACAGGAGCACTATGATCCCTGCAAGTCTTGTGCCTGCAGCTCACATGTGACAGAGACCAAAAGTAGTCTACACCTATCTCTCTCTATATAGACAGAATTAGAACATGTTTGCTCACGAAAATGGGAAAACGAATCCAATGTAGCAAAGAAGATAAGCGCAGATAGTCTTTTTATATATTTGATTTCTGAAAATTAGGGAACACAAGCAGTAACAAGCAGGGTCATTAGGAGAAGCCTATGTCGACCTTACACTATTGACAGACTTGTAGATATTTGTATGTATAAATGATTGGCTATCTTTGAGCACGGTCTCTTAGGGGCATAAGTAGAGGTGACATCAAGCTCCCATCTGCCAGAGCTCCTTGCCCCCACTCATTTGAAAAACAGTTTCCGAATTTGGTAATTTTCACGAATTATATCGTAGCAGGACAGTCTGTTGGTCGGTGCTTGAATTAGTCACGTTTTGCTTGTTAGGCACCATGTTACAGCTAGAAGGGCAAGCATGTCTGTTTGATTAAAACAGTGCGGCTATAGTTATTTGCACATGCAAGTTTTATTGGGTATGTGAAGTGAGTCACTATCAAGCAATTGGGTACTACCATTTTATCAGAAATAGGCTGCAAGATACCATAAACCCTTCGGTTTTGTAGTGTAGACTACTACATCGTCTTTCACTATTTCTGCTATATCATTTGAGCTTAAATGTTCGATCCATGTCCCAATACTGTTGGTAGATATATGTGACGATTTCTGGATCACTTTGATTTATGATTGTTTAGGATATTAATGAATTTTTAGGAGAGCAGTGCAGTGTTTTTGAACCTTGGATTCTAGTGATAAATAATCGTATATCTCTCCACTTTTACCGGAGCTTCTTTGATCCAGTAAACAGTACAATACCCTTTGTACTGACAAAGTTCTGATTCTTGAAGGATTCAATAGTGACATCACGAAGGACATCGAGTATTTTGATGTTCTACGCTTACATGAAATTTTAGTCATGTGTGTACCGCCCAAAGCCCTCATAGATAGCGATGCAAGGATTTACTCATGTACCCTGTGTTGTCGAGCAGATAGAACCTCCCTTAAGGCAAGGGCAAGATACGTTATCTCCTGATGGTACTCACCATTTTTGTTATGTTTAACTACTTAAGACTTGCTTTGGAAGTTGTATAGTTTATGTTTAAATTATAAGTTCTTGGGAGACGTGAAAACATATTTTTATAACGTTTTAACCTCATGGCTCTCGTTTTTAGGATTTTCACTACAGAATCCTTTGGTCTATCAGTATGGACATGCTTCTCCAGATGGTAACACAAAGCTTTACAACACCATAGTTTCCAACCTCTCTGACGTCGTGCATCAGCGTTTTAAAGAGAACTCTGCAAGTAAGTAACAGTAGACAATGGCGTACACAAAAATTTAGAGGAGGGACGAGGGGGCATGTCAAAGTGAAATATCTGGGCCTGAACGTGAGGGGGTTTAAGTTCTCCCTAGTTTGCAAACTAACTGCCAAGTGCTTGATTTGATCCCACCCTAACAAGAAAAGGCTATATATTTTTTTAAATATGATATTTTCATTGTTTCGTAGTTACAATGCTGTTATTTGTGGACGGCACACGGTCTTTGTGGTTAGTTGGGAGCGCTTTCGTACTGTTATAAACCACGCGTGGTGTCACAGCACCGCTGTAACGCACGTAGATTCTCCGTATGAAGGTCAATACCAGAATGGGCTTTTTGTATCTACCTTAAGTTTTCAGAGCATGACTTGGGTTTCGTTGTTTCCTACATCGTACAGAAAATGTCTGCACACATTAGCAACTAGTCAAAAATGAAGTAAAGCCAATACAACACACCATCGGATGATAGCTCCATAGTTATCCATTTACGTAATTTTTCCTTATATTAAATTATTATTCATTATAAAGAAGCAGAGCTTTACTTTAATTTTAATGCTGATGATACATCAAACTTTTGTATCACTTTCTAATATGGGGAATCTCATGATTTTCTTTCTTAAACTAAAACTTAAATATATATGTAATGTATTAAGACAAAGCCCAGGTCCAGGTTTTTTTGCTTCCATATTTGGATCTAGGCACCAGTAGAAGCACAAGACAAACAGTAATATAGCGTATTAGTGTGAGCACCATCGTCGTTGTCGTCTTCGTCATCATTATGATCATCATCATCATCATCATCATTATAATCACGATAATCGTCCTAATCATCATATTCATCATAATCATCGTCGTTATCATTATTATCATCATCAACGTTATTATTATTACATCATTATGACTGAGATTTTTTTGACCAATTTTAATTACACATTTTTAAGGCCCTTGGCAAAATTTGTAGTGATCGAAATAAACAGAGGACGATAAGAGGGCCTAACCTCTCTATCTGGATCTATAAGAAATAGTAAGCTTCCAGTGGAAACTAGACAAGTGAACATTCCCTTAGACTGACAAATCAGGAAACTAGGATTTCTCGTCTGCGATTCGAACGAAACCAACAATGTATGGAAGTTGTAGAAGTACCCCAGTAGTAGTTTATTCTCTGGTAACCTTCATTACAGTGTGAACACAGTATGTTTGTTTCATTATCGTCATCAGCTTCGTTGTCTGTAGAAAGACTGCAAAATGTTAAGATGCACAAAGAATTAAAGAGGCAATTATTTTAAATTACTTCCTGCATTGTGCAAAAATTTCCCAGCGATGTCAAATCTTCCGGCATTGACTTCCCTCCAAAACAATAAAATCGTCAAATATTGTTGAAACAGATTTGTTAAAGCCTTCCCTTCGACTATACAACTTCTATAGCCCCCTTTATTTATGATTTGGTGTTTTGGCCTGGCAAAAAAATTTCAGCTTTGCTGTCTTTGGTAGTAACTTATGTGTCTTTAACAGTCATCATTTATGAATATATTCTAGCACGACTGAGTGGCTGCATAGTCAATACTTGTGGATGGGTAACAGGAGTAGGATTCAAAGTGTTGATGCACGCTATTGATGCATTTAAAGGTAAGCTGATAAGTATAATACATAGACGTAACTATCGGCGGACAAGGGCAACCCTTCTTCCCAATAATTTTAAACTTCTTTGTTTTCTAAGTTGTAGCTGGTAACCATTTAAATTAAGATATGTGTAAATACGTTTTTTATGTCGTTCCGGTGTCCCTTTTTTCTGATGGTTTCGCCACTGTGATAATATAAATAGTAAGTTGTGAGTAGATACTAGAGAAATAGAAAAAGTATGTCACCAACGGGACTCGAAACCGTGACCCACGCTGTACTTTATATTACGTTTATTATGGTATTGTGCTATGTTTTTATGTTGTATTATACCTTGTTATGTCGTGTTTGTTATTTTGTGTTGCGGTGTCCATGTTATGTCAGATACATTACAGTATATCGTATTTTATGTTATATGATTATCGTTATGTTTGTTATCGTGGCGTTATTTTACGATTTGTTATGCTATGTTATGTCTTGTTCGTAACTTTATGTCAAGTATGATATGTTGTATTTTCATTGCCGTACGTTATTTTACACTTTATGTAGATTGTTATATTATGCCATGTTATGCTATTTTATGTTTTGTTATATTTATGTTTTTCTATATTATTTGATATTTATGTTACATTATATTAATATTATATTAGGATATCGCAAGATTTTTTATGTTTTGTTCTCATTTTTTCGTTGTTTTTTTTGACGTAATGTTGATTGCGATGTTTGTTTGTTTCGG
Organism: Carybdea cf. marsupialis auct. non (Linnaeus, 1758); assembly: GCA_010016065.2. Lineage (NCBI taxonomy): Eukaryota > Metazoa > Cnidaria > Cubozoa > Carybdeida > Carybdeidae > Carybdea > Carybdea cf. marsupialis auct. non (Linnaeus, 1758). The sequence goes on along the minus strand of JAAAKL020002181.1, from coordinate 15,759 downwards.
TGATGTAAGGTACGCTATGCTACCCTATGTTATGTTTGTCATGGTATGATTTGTTTACATTATTTACCATATATCTTTACTGAACGGTATGTTAAGTTATGTTATGGTATTTTATGCCCTGCTTCTTACGTAGTGTTATGTTACGCTGTCTCTTGTTGCGTTGTTTTTTATATTATCTTTTGTCTTGCTACGTTAGGGTACGTTATGTTCTAAGTTATATTATGTTTGTTGTTGTATTTTACATTTATACTAATTTCCTTCTTGTTGACTAGCCTCCTGTGATGTACATTACTCCCTAAATTTTGATAGAATACATCTTTATGAAATATCGTTTTATCGTTTTCGTAGCTGATGTCGTTGTGGTTATCGACCAAGAGCGCGTATACAATGAATTGAAAGGAAAAGTCGATCAGAGCGTGCAGGTAGTCCATATTCCCAAATCTGGAGGGGTAAGTGAAAACTTTAAATTGCTTTAAATTCGAATAGCGTCTTTAAATTTTAATAATCTTCTTTTTATACAAGTGACATGGGGAAACAAAATCAACGAGGTCCTCGTATTAGGTGCTTTTCAAATATGCGCTCACTGTCGCCCAGAGCAATATTATAGCCTCATTTCCAATAAGCCCCAATTCTATCCTACAGTTTGCTGTTCGCATTTGATAATAATCAATGCATTGGTTGATGTTTGTTGAAAGTATTTGTAGTTGGGCCTGAATATAAAACGTTCCATCTATGTCTTTTCTATACAGCTCTGAGACATGTGCGTCCATATCGACTTTTAAAAGGTTTATTGTTATTAATTAGGTTGTATTTAGACCTCTACGATCAGCCTTCTCCGAAGAATTCAGTATATGGTTGATTCTGTATGTAATACGCTGTCAGATTCCTTGCAAAAAAACATTTGTTAGCTGCATATACCCACACCTTTCTGTACATAGCACTTAGGGCTGTACCTAGCATTTATTTCGGGTCACCAGTTTTTAAGATGCAACTTTGGACTGAACCAGATCTGTGCATGCCTGTATTACCTTTTTGATGCCAAAGCTCCGAGAACTTTGAGGGTGGGGCTCGATCTGAACTCCCAATCGGAAGCCAGGGCCGCATCCCAGAGGATATCATAGAGGCTCCTCAGAGACGTTTTAAGCGCCTAAAATTTCGCGTGATGCTTTTCAAGTGCCACGTGTCAATTGTCGGACCTTAAAACGGTGGGCGGTCATATGGAAGTCGTTTTAGTGCTGTTTTTGATTTCATGGACAAGGTAAACGATAGCTGCGTGCATGAAAAGTATTTTCATCTTTCCCGCGGGACGTTTATTATGGTTTTGGGGCATCCAAATCGATATGCCGGTCTTAGACTTGCTGTGGATACGGCCCTTGCTGTTTACTTTTCCAGTGTTCTGTTGAATTTTCGCTTGTATAACGAGCAAAAGGAGAGGCGTTTTTTTTAAGGTATTTAATAGTCTGCTTAGATTAATTATTATTTCATAAACATCTCATCTCTTTTAGGTTGTGGAGAGATCCGAGGCAACGCGTAGAGCCAGCAGGACTGACAGTATTAGGAAGTACTTTTATGGGGATAGGACACCACTTTATCCTCATGTATTCGACGTGAAATTTGAAGACCATACTATATATAAGATTGGAGGTATTTTTCCACATGAAATTTGAAGATCATACCATATAGAAGACTAGAGGTATTTGTCGACGTGAAATTTGCTGAGGGATGTCAACCAGTCAAAAGAATGGAAAGTTGCTTACTTCACATATTATAAAGCAAGATCTTTACCAATCGAAAGTTCTTTTCGTATCAGGTCCACAGATTCCTAGCGTCCTAGCGACTCGTGTCAACAACATATTTTGTTTTGTGAAACCCTTAGCGAATATTAAAGTTTCACGGCCATTTTATAATTTATAGAGATATTTATCTCCTCAAACCTGATCTACTAAATTCGTATTCGCTATTGTAAAGCAGGAAAGTTTACAATTAAACAAAATTAGCGCATTTGCAGACTTTAGATTGCTTGTTAATTACATACACTTACAAAGTCAAACTATATGTCTTACTTGAAAATCAGATTCGTAGTAAAACAGTAATTTCTCTATTACATTTTAGCACCATCGGTTCCAGACTCCTGTATGCCCCTTGGTATGGAACCAGAAGACAACGATTTGAAATTGGTTGCTGTAAGCCCAGGTGACGCATCCTGTTTGCTCTTTCTGCGCAGCAATTTTGATAAGTATTGTTCATAGCCGAAGTCGTTCGATTCAGGTGCTGAAATGGAACGTCGGTCCACGTCGACATTCAAATCAAAACTCTCTTGAATTGCGAACCCCTGTGTGAAACCCACAGTTTTCAGTCTTCATTTGTTTATGTCCATGTAGATTCTATTTGAAGGGTACGTCCTACATTATTCCTTCTTTACCCAATCAACATGGCTTCAGTGACCATCCTGTCTCCTCTGTTGCCCATCTGCTTCAAAGTCTAAATGTGGCCATCGCGTAAGGATTATCTCTTATCCGTAGATGCCTCGGATTCTAGCATGCCGGCGTCGCCACGTGTTAGTTTGCATGGCCGGCAATGTGACTTCACAAAGCCTCGGTTTGTTATGAATTGACATGACAGTATTTGATACTTTGAGAGGGAGCCATCAAAATCATACATCGGCATGGAAAGAGCAATTGGGATTATTGATTATCGGCCATTTTAAACCACATAAAATTGAAAGTTAATGCTTACTTTTATAGTGTCTATATAAGCTCCTATACGGGGAACGAGTTAGTCTCAGTTGTGAAACACAAGAGGCGTTAAAACTACCTTAGTTATTCCAAAGGTAAAGACAGAAGGGGAGCAGAAGAGAAGGATGGAATCCTCTTGTGCGTTTCTTTCAACTAGATTCCATTTTGTATGGTCTGTACATATTAATTCCACCTTTTTGTTTTGTGCACATATGGCTCTCATTAATAACAGAGCTTGTAGCACTGAGAAGGTGTACCCTGTATAAATATAACTATTGTTATCACTGTTTATCTAAAATACGTACACTCGCTACTTAAATCAGCCGAAGTACAAGTGCGAATCTGTAGTTCCACGTATCATTGCTATGCGGTACCATTTTTAGTCCATTTAGTTTGTATATAAAATATAAGTGAAACTAAACCTTCTATTTTCTCAGGTCGTGATCTGTTGCACTGTGTGTGTGCTCTTAGCATGGCAGGAAGTACAGAAGAGGATATTATCACCACCAATGTGGCAGGTTTCGTCGTTGTGTAAGTAATGATCAGAAAGTTAACTGTGACTGCTTCACGATTCCTAATCAAAGCTGTCATTTGTTTTTCATTATAATCATCCTCATTCATTCCAAATACCCTTTTCCTGTTGGGCCCCATCTAAAAATCTCCCGATTTTATCCGTCGATTTCAGGTATAAAATAAATTCACAATACTAAACCGTTATAGACATGTGCCACAAATTTCTCTGGTTGCATGTTGATATACTTATTTGATAAAGTGTCGGTCACATTGTTGAATTATGACCCCATTGTTTCATGTTGCCAAAGTTGCTTTTTTTATATTCGAAAATTTTCCAGACCAGTGTATTGTATATCGTGTAAATGAGGAGAGCTAGAGGAGTATAAGGAAGAAATTTCTATAGGTTCCAATTTGGAGCAGTTAAAACAGTTCTAGTGTTTCACACCCTTGAAACCGCGTATTTACCTTTACTGTATGAAACCCGGCTTCCCCCAACAAATCCCAGGCTACCCTCGGTAGCGTAAATCTTTAATTTTGTTGTCAGGGATTTACCATGTCATCGAAATATGTTGCATTTTAGGATAATGTTCCTTGTCAGCAAGCTTCATAAATTGAAAGTAAAATATTCCCCTCCCCCGCTGCATTTTCTCCTGTACCCAATATAAACTTACCTACATTAAATTGTTAGGGTTTTGGACTTCTAATTCAGAAAGGGTATAACTTTTGATGCATAAAATTTTTGATCAAATATCACAGTAAGCCTACGTTGTGCTATGTATCTGTTCTCTTATCTCTACCTTATCTCCGCGGCGCAAGCATGCTAGTAACTAGAAAATGTGTTTTTCGTTTTGTACCCCTAAGACATAATTGCTGAAACGTCAAAAAAGAAGATTGAAACACTTGATAATACTAGCATTTTAAATCGAGTCTTCTATAACATTATCTGTAGTTCTATCAGGTGATAGAAGCGTCAGAGAGACACTGGTGGGGTTTTTTCCATAACAGTTTGTTGATATTTTGTGAAAACTCTTGTCAAGGGTCTAACTGTAATAGTTATTACCACTCATCTTCTACCCAACATCTACCCCTAAGAAGATGAACTACGTTGGTCAACGAAAACCGAGAGTTAAATAATCTGGTGAATTGTTTATGTTGGTTATTTACTTTGGTTTTTGAGAGAATACATAAAGCGATTTAAAATTGGAGACCTTCACTGCACGAACTGTCTACTAACGGTTTTTTGCCGGTTCTTTGGAACGCGTGATTGTTGCTGTTTCACCGGTTTACTTTATGTTTTAGAACCAACGTTGACATGGAGGCCAAGACCTTTACGGTATTATCGCCAGCGCCTAGGCCACTCCCAAAGAAGGTCCTTTTGTTGGGAAATGTAAAGTTCATGGACTTGAAGTAAACAAAAGCCGGACGAAGGTGCATATGGGAAGCGTTAGCTGCAAGTCAGAGGCCGACCATGATGGTGTTGCCCCCTATATGAGAGCTTGTAAGTTGGATGCTTGAGAACAAGTAGTTCCATGTTCAGTCCGAGTGGCCAAGCCTGGTACCCGTGATGGAGTATATAGAGACGAAGACCGCTGTTGAGGTCGAACATTTTGAAACTCCGACCAGAAAATTATGATTATCACCTTTGTATATTAGACATCAGTGTCCCGATGTTTGTAAAGGACGATATTTAGGTAATACGAAAAGATAGCGAAGACTGAATAATGGGATATCATTGTGTTTTTTGTGCCATTTGCTGTGAGCTTGTATTACAGTCGCCGTTTAATTGGGTACCCTGCTGTTTCTGGAAATGTGTTGTTGCGAGTGGTCAAGGAGGGGGAGTATGTGGTGAGTCGGCTCAAAAGTATAAGAGAGTTTCTAAACATCGGAATGCCTTGATGCCCGCGTTTAGAATTCAAGTAAGATCTTTAGTTTAGATGGGTTCAGATCACGAACGATATCGCGCAAACTTTGCCCAAGGTATTCGTTAGACAGGCAGCATTGTACTTTAAGGAAGAACCTTACGACTTAGAACACGTCGACAATATAGCCTGGTCCTTACGCTACCTATAGTAGGGCCCGATGCTGAAAACCAGGTTTGTTCTAAGTGTTTTTACTTATGGACATTTTGTGTTGGCTGGGGGGGGGGACTCTTCATAGGCGGTAAGTATGGCACCATCATTACCAAAGTTTTGAACGTACTCCTGAATAAATATGAGGAACAGTCTGAGAGTTTCAAATAATAATAATCGAGTAAGTCGTTCATGAGTCGGTAAAAGATACAAAGGTCGACTTCGGTTATACTACGCCACCCCTTCACGGTATGGATAGGGTGGTCTGATAGATTCATAGAGAAGGTAGCTCTGATCTGAAATCTGCTGACCCAAACTGTCCGCGTGTAATGACCTAAGAACGAGCAACCATTTTTTCATTGAGTGTAAATATATCCAGTACATGACGTGTAAGGGAGAATGGTCGTAAGAGCTTTACTGCACCCTATTCTGACAGATTGTCAATTTGTTAAAAAGATATGCTTGATCATAGTGATGAAGAGAGACCAACGAGGTTCTCTAAAATGCAAAATGACAAATGCTTAACTTTGCCGAAAAGGTACTTGAACAATACATAGTCGAGCCGATGGGCGACCTTACCCAAAGGACATCGCTACAAGACGAACTTTGGTCTAAAGCAGTGGTTGCCAACCTTTTACAACCAAGAACCCCATTTACTAACTTCAGAAGGCATTATGACCGCAGCAAAAAAACTTTCTCGTGGAGTAGGTCTAGGAGCCCGTTCCTTCGCCCCATTAATGGGCCCTGGGGGGGGGGCTTTTAGTTAGTAGTTTCTCCTGAAACCGGAGCAGTTCAGAGTCGATTGACACGTTATGGGTAAAAATCTGCTTATTCTGTACATTTTATCCATAAAACTAAATGAATACAAACATGTTTTATTTAATACCTGTTTCCAAAGTAAAAAGTTATAGGTATCCACTGAATCAAAAGTCATCTGCAAGGACGAGAGAAGCAAGAGAAAGAGTGTTGATTTATCTGAAGGAGCGTTGTCATGTCAGCACATTCTTCTTTTACTTTGTGCCTCATTGAAAACCTATGAACCTTTATCATTCTGCTTTTCGCGACCCCACCATATAGGCACTGCAACCCCATTTGGGGTCGCGACCCACTGGTTGGGAACCACATAATCTGAATGGTTGCCCACAGTAGCAGGGCCACCCGTCAAAAGGTTGGAGGAGAGAGGACTGGGAGGTGCTTTTCTCGAAGGAGTCACAAAATTATGTAAGAAGTTATATAAGTTTCTAATGAGTAATCAATCAATTTGTCTAACTTATGCTATGGCTCCAATTTAGACCGCAATAACATGTCAAATTGAAGTGGTGATGGACGTAAAAGCCTTTTTTTAAGTCAAGTGTAAGTTTGATGTTCTCAACTATACAGTATGAGCACAATAAAATCCTGCTTTATAGATTAAAAAGGCAACTATTATTTAAAGAATGGATTATTAGGTTCATGTTTCTGAGTACCGTTCAGTTGAATACCTTAACTAGTTAGTTGAGTTTTACGTGGTCTACAGTCATTGAGTCCGATACCTATTTGGGCGTAGTCCTGAAGTCTATTACCTGGCATGGCAACCAGCACCGTTCCATTAGTAACATGACAACGACTTGGCCAGTGGTGGGGCGGGGCTTGGTTGTTGTTTGGGGGTTTGGGGGCCATGACCAGGGTTCCAACGCTTCCTAGGCCCCCCTCTTTAATGCTATGAAAATAGTAGTGAGTCTAACTGCTTATGTTAATCTCGTGGAAGTAAGTGAAAACTTGATATTATACCTACTAGAGGGAATACAGTGTCTCCAGAACGATCATGTCTGAAATGCCTTGTAATGTATGACGTCATAGGGCCCCGCAGCCTTATTAGGCCCGGAACCCCCACCCTCCAGAACCCCGACTACTGGACATGGCATGTGGTTAGTATGACATCAAAAATTACGTAGACGAAGACAGAAAAGACTGCAAACTTGAGACGTTTTCAAAAGAAAAAAAAGCATGACTGGTAAGCCAAAACTGAACCTAACTGACGTTGTAGATGTTATGAAATGAGAAAGCAGAGTGAATACAGACAGCTTCAACTTGCTACACACTCTAACAGTACACACAAATGTTTCTTTTCCTCTTATTTCCTTTTACAAATTTTGTGTCCTCTAGTTTCAAGTTCGTTATCACATTGCATATCCATATACGTCATCCAATTTACACATGAATTTGTTTTGCATTGTTACGAAGACATTCATTTCAGGTCCAGAGCAATGATTGGAAAAGGGCGGACGGACCCCTATTGTCTCAATGAACAATTTCTATCCATTGTATAGACACGTGACAAAAAATGACAAAGTGCCGGTGGTTGCTACGGCCCTGTATTTTCATACTAATTTAAATTTTTGCTACTTTGACTTACCAGATAGCTCATAGGAAAAGCAGGTTAAACGTGAGAGATTTATGGATACAATAAGCAATCTCTATCTCCCTCTCCCCTGATTATCTACATTAGAATTGAGCAAATATATAATTTTCAAGTACTTTTTGGTAAGAGACTAAAATACTTCCCCTCTATCCCCTCTTGTCTGCCTTAATTGTATATTCAGTTGCCAGTAAACCTAAAAAGCGGCAGGGATGCCTCCTCACAAGCCATCATACGTAAATTACTGTTACATGTATCATCATTTTGTCGAATCATACATGAACATAGCACCAGACTGCATGGACGGTGAAAATGACAGGATTCAAAAATCTAGTTGCTACTTGCGTAATTTGAAGCCATTTAAAAGCAGGAGGCGTTGTTTTTAAAATATATTTTATAAGTGGCCATGTCATGGACTTGAAATATGCAAAGGACTGAACATACTACTCTGTCAAAGCCAAAGCAAATTCGTCTTCTAAATCAGATTCTTATTTTGCTACTCTTTGCATATTTAAAAATCCTGTCCAGTAATGATGTCTGAAAGAGTTTTTACTACATATGCACGTAAACTTTGTTATGTTCTCCGGATTAAAATCTTGACGAGCACAAGCTTGTAACCACCGTAGAATCTCCGCTGCCTATGCTGCCGTAGTCTTTGGGAACGGAAGAAAGAAAACATTTCTCTATCTCGAGTCACTGCTACAACTTCCAGATCAACGGTTTCAAACCACATGTCTGCACCCGAGTGATAAAACCACAACAAATGTTAGACTAACGTGTGAGTTCTCAGAGAGCAATCAAAAGTGACCTCGAAGTCGATGTTTTGCCGTTTATTCCTCTAGACAGGTTGTGACATTATTATCTTTACAAGCCAGAGAGCTTATGGAACAGTGGTGTTTTGGCTTAACTTCCCAAATATTCGACAATATCTATAGTCACTGGCAAAGCTGAAATGGTTATTGTGCTCCGAAACAATCTATCATACTAATTTTTAAGCAAATATTAGCGAAATAGTTAGTGGGTATGACAAGCAGATCCAAGCAAGTTCCGAAATATCTTTGAAAAAGTGTTTGCAATGTTTTCCTATACCTGTGCACCCATTTTGTGACAGCCGGGTTATATTTTCATAGACATCAGATAGTGGTCATCTTGAGGTTTCATTTTTTGGGTTTTCTAAGCAGTTAAATTGCTTTATGCTGCTAACAAAGGGATTAAATTGCCAGGCTCAGCTGATCAAGTTTTTGGAACACTTTGGTTAAACATGTAAGAATTTTTTATTTCGGTTTCATGGGAGGTGACTTACAAAGGGAATATTTCACAGGCCAATTGTATAATGCGCTTGTTTGGCTCACTTACCTTTGTACCTAAAAGGGAGAGAGAATCCCCTGGAGAAGTCCAATTTAAACCCGATTGCAATATATAGGCAGTGATTTGGGGGGTTTTTATTGTCACTAAAATGTCCTGGGAGTTAACACGGTCGTGTTTTCATCAAAGATGACCTTTACTGCGGAAATTGCCAGTAACTAAGTGCCGCATTTTTTCAGAAAACCTACATCAGCTATAAAAACCTCAGATTGTTAAACGTTAAAGAAATCTTTCATTCCTAACTTCAAATCATTAATAAAAGACTATGTATTGTAAATCATTGTCTTGGGTCTAAAATGACTCGATGCTTGTCTTAAGAGTAAAAATCCATTCAAAATACGATGTAATGAACGTAAATAGATTTAACCAAAAGATGCAATGCTGTTGTGGTTGGAGGAGAGCCTCCCCCGAAATTCCTAAAAGAAAAGGCTATGCAATTGATGCCGGGTGTGCTAGTCATCAGAACTAGCCTTATCCAAAAGCAAGCTTGGAACTATTTCTCACGTTGCATTATGATAGCCCCATAAATATTTTCATTGCAGATAGCGGGCCTTTTAGGTGATCCCTCCTTAAGGTGTATATGCTCCGGTTCTATCAAATACATTTTTTCCTGAGGGTGCTTTTTGTGTCAATTTGGAAGACTTAATTACTTAGCACTTACGTCCTCGTATTCAAGTTTGGATATTGAGCAACGACTTTCCTCAATCTTCCAAAATCTGGAGCTGCTCTCTTCACGCTCAACCATCCAAGGCCACTGCTTTTTAGTTCTTGTCCATGTTTCACAAAGCCTTCCTGGCCTCCTCTGACCTTGCTGTGACTGACAACTTAGAGCCCTTGCAGCTGGTCCAACAGGGTGAAAACGTAACAAGTGGCAGGTCCACCTCAGCCGGCGTCGTCCTTCCTAAGTATTTTTGTTGGAACACATTTAACCTATGACTTATTCTTGCTGAGCTCCTCCAGTTCTCACACGAGTAGATGACTGTACGGACTATCGTCCTGAGTATTTGATGTGAGGCCCAAATGTTGTCAAGACGTCTGAGGACTCCAAAGCCGTTACTTAGGCAAACCATAACATTGCTCTCAGAATCACCTGTCTAGCCCATAGTACTTCCAAGGTAACAAAACCTTTCAGTAGAGCTAAAGGGTGATTTCCTATCGTAAGGCCAGGCTGATCATGGTTTGAGTTCACAAGTATATATTTGTTTTTTGCAGCATTTATACGAAGACCAATCCGCAGACCTAGCTCCGAGACGCTTTCTGTTGGCGTCTGCGTCCTAGCCATTGTATTTTCAATCAGTACAATAACAAGAGCAAAGTCAGCGATTCCATAGGGGTTGCCCCTTGTTACCCTTTTCTAGGAAAAATCGGCGCAATTGTGAAGAGGTATGGTGACAATACACACCCTTGTCTCACACCAGAGTGGATCCCGGAAAATTCTGATCGTCTATTTTCAGCACTTGCAATTATCTTACTGTGCTTTGATGATATTGATGTATTTGGGTGGCGCAGATCTTAGAGGATTGAAGAGCGGTTCACTGTAAACACTGTCGAAAGCTTTCTAAAAGCCAATAAAATTCAAGACTAAGCCATTTTGCCATTTGACTGCTTGTCCAATAATTTGTCTTGTGGTAAATATGTGTTCGCTGCACGTGTGAAAAGCAAAGATAGTAAATTTTAGTCATTAACTAGCTTTTGTAACATATTACTGAACAAAATCGGCCTTACCAGTCATATTTACTGCACTGTGAAACTCTCCGTCCATCAAATCAGCAGGGGTATCATGAATATGTTGACTGTGACGACGACTATCAGTGAATGAAAGTACGTCCGTAAAAATACCCTGAAATAAAAGAAAATGTAAGATTTTTTGGAAAAAACAGCAACTAACGTTCTCTTTTTATTTAATATATATCATCAGATTTAAAAGATTTCAAGACTTAATATTTGTTAAATATGGGAGAACGAGCATAAGCGTGCGGGTCAATTTTTGCTTGGAAGCGAGACTCAATTTTGTCCAAAAAAGAATTTGGTCAGATAATTATGAGCAACACATAACCAGAGGCTATTACTTGAGAACATCACAGACAACTGTTAGCCTCGCATATTTTGGAGATGATAACCCTCATCTTTAATCGGACCACAGGCCTTTTTATAGCCCCATCACACACGAATGCTGTACTATATAAGAACAGTAGGAGATGTCCGTTTACTAATGGGTAGTGCCATCAAATACTATTATTTACTACACTGGCATACATTCTTTCTCCTGAAGATGAAGAGAATTAGGAACAGGACACTCCTGTAGAAAAATGGGCATAACATTTCCCTTGAACTTAATTGTGTTGTCTATGAAATATACCCACCACTAGTGACAGTCCACTACATGTATATAAGCGTTAAATAAGGAAGTGAAGAGGAAATATGTACGAAGAGGATTGTGATTAAGACGTTCTTTTATTCTCATCCTTAATTGATAAAGATATTACAGGAGTTCTCGTATATAAAACTCAGTGAAAGCATCTGAGCTGTTAAGTGAGTACACTTCTTCCTCGGCGCATACACTACAGAAGGGTTGTGTGATCAAAGATGAGAAGCATCGATTGTTTCAACTGTTTGACTATAAATACCACATGTTTTCGATACATTTGTTTCCTTGTGAAACTGACTTAGCTAAAGGCTTTGTGATGATCAATCCCCATCTACACGAAGAGCCGTTGCCATCCATCTGCTTGACCGTGTCAAGTTATCGCAGCTCCTAATTCTTCTCTAGGTCAAATATATTAGCTAATTTTTGTTTACCAAGGTCACGTTGATTTCCCAAATTCTGACGAATCACTTTATGCTAGCTGGGTCTCCAGATGTCGGAATTAGAATAAGATTAACAAGGAGGATTACGGTCTTCTGAAGAGATGGTGTTACATCTTAAAGGATAATTTTTGTTTCCCTCTTGTTTCGGAATTCATTCAACCCTACACCCATTCAGTGATTGACTGGAGGATCTATTCTTCAATTGCATGCTTGCTTTGTATCTTTGAGTGAAGACTGGAAAACTTTTACGGAGGAGAACTGCGGACTAGTAGTTTTCTAGCATCCGAAATTTGGGGGATATGTGATTATCGTTCCGCATGACAAAAGTAAGGGAGATGGGTCCCACAGATGATTTAGGCGTAGGAACAAAATGCTCGTGACCGCGATAAACAAAGAAGACAAAGCATTGTAAAAAGTAAACCAGTTTTCACAAATGAGATGTAATAAAACACATGTATAGTTGATCAAAGCAAAACACAAGAGATCTTTGATGAATTGAACTCTACGAAGAGCAAGAAAATAGCAATGGGTACTAAACGTTATGGAAGTAGTCTGGGAAGGAGTTGAGTATCGGGTGTCACACGCCCATAACTCTTCTTAAGATAGTCACTTTTGACCGGAGGATCAGAGGTCCAGAGTTTTTAGAGTTCTAAGGGTTTCATTTACTAAGAGTTTCAGAATCTAGGTCTAGTTTTAGAGTTTAGGATTTTAACAGAGTAAGCCTACGAGAGTTGTGGACTTTTAGAGTTGTATCATTATATTGTGTAGAGAAATATGGAGAATATAGATTATCTTGTCTTATATAGATTATAGTTCTGGCACGATCTGCTAGTGCTATTCAGTACACAATACTAGAAGGAATGGAGTGTAGTAGAGAATTGCAACCTGAGTCTGTCATGTCCGGTAGTAAGAATAGTCTCTTTGCTTTTTGCTGTGTATTATGATTTGACCTACATAGACTGAATATTTGGTTTATTAATGGCGTATCCTGAATTTTTTTTGGGAGGGGGCGAGCCATGACCCTGGATTATGACGTCATTTTACTAATCATACAGGTTACAAGGTGAGGCGTGGCCCTAGTAGATTTTAAACCACTTTAAAACTCAAATAAACTCAAAATGGAAAGTAACTCAAGCCTCTCCCCTCCCCCTAGGTAGACCACTGTGGTCTATTAATTTTAAACCGATTTCATGACTTTCCATTGTAATCGAAATTGCCTTCACAGTTGCACAAAAGTGTTGCTATGTCCTGGTTGAGCTATAATTGTAACAAACGGGTCTCTAAAACAGAATGAAACTGACGTTTATCTTGTACAAGAATACAGCTACATTACAGTGTAGCTTTTCACCAAAACCAAAATAGCTAAAACATGATCACTATATTGCAAACATTATGAAGGGGAGGCTTTAGGCCACCGTGATTCCCTATGTTATGACTCTGCATTTTTGTTTTCGTTATCCTTCACTTGTACATGATGCTATTCTACTTTTGCATCCTTCGATCGAAACATTTATTTTGTTGAAATTTTAAAGAGCCCCTGTTATTACTAGTTTACAATCCTCAATCTATCTTATATTCATAACAAAGCATTTATGCCGAGAATTTCCGAGGAATTACATCCGGCAGCATGGAGTACACATCTAGATCTTAATAAGTGGATTGTGTCTAGCATCGGCGTAGATTCGGGGGGGAGGGGGACTCATCCCGCTCACTTTTTAGAATGGGCGGACAACAGCTGCTTTATGCCCCCACTTTTGGGCCTAGAAATGTCAAATTGTCCACGTTTAATGCTTTTGTCCCCATCCCCCCCCCCAAATTCTTACAGTGATCTGCGCCCAATTTCTGTTTATTATTGAAGCTTCTATATTTTCCTTTTGGATGCTTACTGAAAGTTGAATTTTGGTAAATTTTCGTCTTGCATTATGTGAATCTTCTGTATCATTGAAGATTTAAATAATAGACCAGACAAATGTAGATGGTGTTTCGCTAGGAAAATAGTGCCCTTGTAGACAAGATTTACTGAGTGCCCTTGGGCTTGTTTTAATAAAATTTCGCCTTTTACTTGTCACAGTCTTGCTGTTTTTGCATTTAGTTAAATCTGTAAACGCCATTTTTATCATGACCGTACTACGTGTTTGAAACCCTTCTACGCAGCACTGTGTTCTGGTTACCAAAGCAACGCGATGAAATAACGATGTTTTCTTCAGGACGCTGTAAACTGTCACAGCACATCAAATCATATCGACTGTATTGAATGCCGACATAGATTTATAAACTTTGAATTTGAATCGAACATACTAGGGTCAATCCGTTGTGTCGATAAAAAACTGGATGTGGCACTTTGCAAAAGTTAAGGTTGTTTTTTTATCTCCTAACTTCACAATTAGTGACGAGGTTCCTTGATAAAACAGGGCGCCAATAAAGACTCATCATTCCAGGATTCAAGTCACTCGCATAATCACAGTTAAAAATTAAGGAACGCGCAAAGCACTAACCAGGCTGAATGTTAATTGTTGGGAACATATTTTTCGACTCCTTGAGGTTTTCAGGCTTCTCTTTGCTCTTGATCTAAGGTTTGCAAACTTGTGATACCCCTTTTGATCCAGCATGATCACAATTACCTCTAAATAAAAAATCTGGCGTAATTCGACTACCAAAACTGGTCGAACATGCATGTAGAGAGAAAAGACTAGAATCACATCCATATAGGATTTGAAATGGCAATAGAAAGTACTAATAGCTTGACATCATCGATTGCTGTAGCCGTTGAATCTTTGAAAGTTTAACAACAATCCCACTAAAAAATGACATTTTCCCATTTTTAAATTTTTTTGAAATTATAAAAAATAATTTTAAAAAAATTTTAATTTATTTTTTTTAATAGTTTTCTCAAGTTTGGAACTACGGCCTTATAGCATATATGCATACATAATCCTGGAATTCTGATATAGTCAGTCGGACGGACATGCGAGTTAGAGACAAGACACAATTCGACAAACAGTTGCAGGATCTTTGCTGTTAAGAACGCTGAAGACACACATAACAGCGGTTACATGCCATCAGTTCAAACACATTTCCCAGGTAGTTACCTAATTTTTCAATTATTGCCCTTTGTTTGGAGCTGAGTAAGGGTAAAACCTTCTGTTTTGACAGACTAAAAATAATCAAGGAGTGGTTAAGATATGTGTGTTAGTATTCGATTGGAAGTTAGTATTAGGACAAAGGTTAGTAATCACAGGAAAAGGAAATCAAACATATAAAGGAATTACGTGTCGTGTAAAACCCTATCATGACACTTAAATATCTACTGGCGTTCTTTGGTAACCTGGCGTTTGTCAGTATTTATGTCGCAAAATTATTGTTGTTCCCTAACACTCCATGTGGAAAGTATCTTCTCAATCAAAATTTTTTTGCATACTTCACAAGATGCCATTTTTATGAAAACTTATCGCCTCTACAAAAAATTGTTCTTACAAACATTCCTCAATTCTTCGTGTAAGTCATTCTTTATTAGATTTCTGTGTATCCAAACGTATGAAATCCTCCTAAGCTAATGCCTGCAGTTTTCTCTTCCCTCAAGAGGTCATAAAAAACTGATTTTTAAGATCTCTAGTTCCCCAAATCCAAATGCTTTTTCTATTTCTTTGCCTTTTTCCGTTTACTGTATCAGGCGTGACAAATACTTAGGCCTACCATATGACACATGCATTACTCCATAACACACAATCCACTGCAAAGCAATTTTCAATAATCAAAATTTTCTTATATCTGAATTATTTCCTGCAACCTTCTATGCACGTGGCAAGCTAGGACTCGAGATCTGCAACCCATGCCTAAAGAGTAGATTGTCTCTACGTTTGTGATTGACATT
>JAAAKL020002180.1:0-27161 GCA_010016065.2 Carybdea cf. marsupialis auct. non (Linnaeus, 1758) | reverse complement strand
GAGTGTGAGTGAGTTAGAGTGTGAGTGAGTTAGAGTGTGAGTGAGTTAGAGTGTGAGTGAGTTAGAGTGTGAGTGAGGTAGAGTGTGAGCAAGTTAGAGTGTGAGTGAGTCTGTGAGCGACTCAGTGAGCTAGTGAGTGAATGAGTTAGCTAATTAGTAAGTGGGTGAGCGAGCGAGCGAGTGAGTGAGTGAGTGACAAAGGGAGTGAAAGAGTGAGTGAAAGAGTGAATGGGTGATGCAGTGGGTGACTCAGTGAGTACGTTTTTTAGGAGGCTTGTTTTACAGTTATTTATTCATATGTCTAGTTACATACTTAGCCGGTTTGATAGCTAGCTATATAATTAACAATTTTGCCCATATCATCCAAGCTAGCCTAAAGCCCCATAGCGATACAATGTCGATTTTAGGGACAATAATTCGAAAGCTTTTTGTATCCTAACTCGCTTTTGGTGGATGGGCGAGCGTCAGTAACAAGTGGTAACAGAAACGGATGTCCCTTCTATAAACCAAAGGTCTTGCATGATTTTGCCTATTTTCGCCGACGTTATGTAAGAATTGACATGCTTCTTTTGTCTTCGATTGTTGCAGCTCGGCAGTTCTGTGAGTTCGTTAGGTAGTTGAGTTAGCTATGAGTAAGATAGTGAATTCCTCAGTTAGTTCAAACAACTATAGTATACTACAGATCTCGTACACAATCGTTGTCTTGCTGAAACGGAAATGCGCTAACAAAGAATGTAATTTATAAATCAAACATAATTGATAGGTTGACACTATGGTGTTGCGTTGCGGATTTCATCCCACGTCTGTAAGCTGTACTACTACCTTAATCAAACGATCAAAATATAACAATTTTATAACAGTGGGGAAAAGAAACTGATTAGTTTCTGCTCTCTAGTCAATGTTGTAGCAAAGACTTGGAAAACAGCCTCGGACGTTTGAAGACATTTCACGTGCACATTAAGTCTCCTGCAGCTTTTAGCAAACTCTCACATTTTCATTGAAACGTCTGTCTTTGACGTGTGTTTCTTTAGATTGATGAACAAAAAAAAGTCAGTGAAAATAAGTTCTCTTCCTGCAACTACCTACATGTCATGTGCTGTTTCAAAATGATGTTTACGGCTTGCAACAATATTGATATAAACTTTGCATTGTTCGATAATCAACATCATTAATTATTGATTGTGATAATTACATTTCTCCCAGTATCTTCAGATGAAATTCAAAATCTTTCGCTATTATAGTAGCCATTTCGCAAATATGCTCCAACACTTTCCCTTAGACTTTACGTTAGTGGTCTTAAGCTCAGTTCCGAAGCTCAAAGGTTGAAATTGACAGCGCTTACTTCTGTAAGTCCGACTACAGCAATTCTAGCTGCTACATCCCATAGTGGTATGCCACCAATTATAACAACTACATTGATTTGAAATGATACTAGTGAAATAAAAGATATGCCAACAACGGTATTCAAACCGGTGACCCACACATTCGCGGCGTGCGCTATACTAACTGTGCTAGAAGAACTCCGCTGATGACATATTTTATCTATCTAGTTAAAACATCAGCTCCCAACCCTCCACCGTTGGAAAACGACATCCAGCTGTACGCAATTTTCGAGACCAGACTCTATGTACCACCTGATTCCACTATGACTGCCATCCGGCCCTTAATTCTGTCCAAGGCCCACCGAAAGTAGTAAAAAGGTGTTTTTGAGCAGAAAGGATTTCGAATGAGGAGTTTGAAAAGATCCTTGAGAAATAAAATTTAGTCACCAACAGGAGCCAAACCCGTGACCCACACATTCGCGGCGTGCGCTATATTAACTGTGCTAGAAGAACTCCGCTGATGACATATTTCATTTATCTAGTTAAAACATCAGCTCCCACTCCGCCACTGTTGGAAAACGACATCCAGCTCTACGTAATTTTGGAGACATGCCTCTTTGCGCCACGTAACTTGAACATAGAGGGACTGCCATTAGGCCCATTAATCGATCCAAAGCACAATGACAGTTTCAAAGTATTGTCGAGTAGAGAGAGTTTGCAATAGTCAGATTTTAAAAGGAACTAGAGAAATAGAAAATATGATGCCATGGTGACTCAAACCCATGACCTATGCATTAGTCTGAAGATAAAAAGGGCACTTGAGAGATGAGAGGTGAAAATGTGATCAGTACATTTTTCTTTGATCACAAAGCACAATTGTAAGAGCAACAACAAACAACAGCAACGAGGGAAGAAAAAGCGGGTGCCTTAACTATACCCTGGTCACAATGCACTTAAGACACTTTTGTGGCTCTAATGTCACTAGTTACTACTGCTCATCCTCTAATTCGGTCTTCTATTCACTTTACGCGTAAGTAAATCAATGCCAGCCGATTTCCAGTTTTAAAAAATTGGAACTATTTATTGAAGCGTACACAAGGACTCGACATTTACTTGCAAAAACGTTTTTACGCCCAACCCAAGATATGATCTTGTACTTCCAAACCATAGAAAGACACATAGCCCCCAAAGCACTACAATGTATTTGCTTTCAGTTTCAATTAGTTGGCAGTGTTTTTCTGCAAATATTTGCTTGATAAACATAAGGCAAGAGAAATCTGTACTCAATCTACAACGGACTTCTAATTATCTGCTTTGAAGTATTTATTATTTCTATGGCCCATTAAAACCACAACTACGCTTTTTGAGCATATTGGTAAACGTTTAGCCCGTTTGATCTGTATATTTGCCAGCTGGTTACGCTGTTCCTACTATAAGTAGGAGCCTATTGGGTTATGAGTTCCATCCAAGATTGCCATCTGAAAATATATTTTAATTAATATGGTAATCCAGAACAGAAAGATTGGCAATAACTTGGTTATGGTAAGATTAAATATCGGCTTAAATACGTTATCGTAAAGCAAGGTAAACTCCTATCTAGCAATAATCGCCAGGCTTCGACAATTTGCGGTCACATTTGTCCAAGTTGCCGTGTATGCCAAAAACTACCATCGAAGATTGGACTTTCCCTTTCTTGCTTTTGAACTTCAAAAATGTTCACATTCCAAACAAAATCTAATTACAGACGCCGACATTGACGCCGCGAATGACTCCATTATTCCCTATTAGTTAGCTGAGCTCCAAAGTTCTGTGGATACTATGGCCATGAGCGCGGTCCCAGTTAACCGGAAGGATGGAAAGTGATTGTAATATTTTAAAATTTGGTTACCTGCGTATAGTAAACGAAGCACCATAACAGTTACAGCAAATGGTGGAAATTGTATTTCGATCTCCTTTACACTCTCTGCAATGCAGTTTACGCTCAAGCGGATGTGTAATATTTTTATGCTTCAAAGCACGTCCACAACGTCAGCCAATAAAGCTGAAGAACATGCACTAAAGTACACTACGGCTTTCAGAAACTAAAAAATTCATGGTAATAACCATTTTCAAATGCACAACGCATATTTCCACAGTTTATCATTTACAGATATAACAATTACCAACGCCTGCAAATCACCAGACCATCTACATCGGTCGACTACATTAAAAAAAATTTTTTTTCAACTTAAACCAATGTTTTACTGAATATTTGCGGTGTGATGTTAAGACCCATAGATAACGTAAACGACAGCTTAAAATTTAAAATACTAAGTGAATGGATACAAAAACAACTCTAGCACTATGTCCTTCTTTTTCTGTGTCGAGCAATTAGAGATGAATTGACTTACTTGACTTTACGTCGACCTGTGGGAAATGGGCACGAATTATAGATTTCTAGTTGACTTTCCAATAACCTGAACCCCTGCCATGAGTAGGCAATGGATTCATTTCCCATAATATTTAGTAGCTCCACCGGGAGCTATCATTATTTCGAAAGTACTCAAGTTTTGAGTACAAGTACACAAGGTCATACACCTGTAGAAAAGTTGTAACTATCATTGCCGTATGTAACCTGACTAACTACGCTCCATGGGAGAGGCCTTGATAATACGACATAGTATTATCAAGGATATATTTTCACTGAACCTCTTCAAAAACCAGTGGGCAATAGTTATTAACATTATTCTTATTGGAATCATACGCAAAAACGTCTCTACCTCTAGGGCGTGAGAAGTTGTTTAATCGCAGAAAAGCCAAAGAACATCGGAATCGAGGAAGGGCTTATGGCATTAAAGGAAACCAGATTGAGGTGAAATATTTTGTTCAAATGAGTTGATCACAAAAAATTAATAATGGAAGAAGCAAGAAAAGTCCATTACATTAATCGCATAAGAAAACCATAAATCCAACTCCTCCAGATCTTCAGAAGAAAGTGTATACCATGTTTATCATGAACAACTTTGGTTGCTAACGGAGAAGATTGTTAGCTCTTTTAAACTACATACTTTAGTGGGATTATGCCTCTTTAAGTGTGCAGCATCTGTAAACGTGTGGTTTTGAGATTCAGTTTCCCCACGATAATATCGCACGAAGTACCGAAATGTGAACAATGAATGTTCCCGCGACGTAAACATGTGAGTTACATAACACTACTGTCGCGTAGTATTGGAACTTCCTCCTTGACATCAAAAGGAGTTGAAACATTGTCATATATTCCCTCTTTGGGTGGTGCCTGTAAAGGTTGTACGATGTCAGGGCGTAAGGTCAGACAACGTAAATGCGAGACTAAATGACAAGTTGCCAGGTACGCTTACACAAAACTGTACTTTCCATAGCATATCATCTAGCGCTGACTGACTGCTGTAATGGCAAAATAATCCAATAAACACCCCAAAGGCACCCCTCCTGGTATCCTTCTCTTACTCCTCACAAGAATATTAAGGCTTTGGTTGATATCGACCCTGCGATATCTCACAGCAAAAACACTGACTTGACTATTTATGTAACAGTGCGATAGTACTCAGGCATGCACTGGCAAAGGCCGATTCATATGTTCTCAGGAAACACATGGTTCTCTACGGCGCAGATTAGGATCGACCTTACGACTTTTTGCACCAAAATATGACAACTGCGACACTGCACTGAACAGTGCAACAGCTAAGTCTACATATTGGCAGGTCAATCTGAAATCTAGCTACCACCTGCAACCTGATTAGTTCTCATTTCCTGTAGATCGTCATCAGTGCCATTTCCATGCATTAGTACATTGCCAGATTGATATGTTCTCAAGAGATACATGATTGCCCCAGGCGTCCATGGAGATCAACGCGAGAGCCTCTCCCACCAAAACCGCCTACTAAACTGAACAGTTCAACAGTTTAGTTGATGTCTAGATCAAGCCCAAATTCATATAAAGTTATATGGACCAATCTGCCGTCAGTAATGCTTCGTTTTCGCTGGGCTGATCAGTGCGTTGAGACAGGATCATAGCTACGTAGCTAGCAAAGGTGCAACAAGGTACTTTAACAAGTACATTTGCTGCAATACCAGAGCGCACAAACTGCACAAACACAGTGAACATACTGCACAAACACAGTGAGTATACTATAAGAGCAACAGCATCAAGCAACAGCATCAAGCAAAAGAAACAGCATCGCCTCAAGCGTTGAGTGTTAAAGAGCTAAACATTCATATAGTTACTACATGTATTTAAATTGATGTAGTCTGTCAATAAACATAATGCATATAGTGCTTGCAGGTGACAGACCCGCAAATTCTCACACCAAAAAGAACCTACGTAAGCACAGCACTATATCGTACAATAGTTAAGTCAACAATCCAGGAGGCTGATCCCCAATTCTCAACACCACAAGCAACCTTTCTTCTTCTGTTTCACTTTACGTTTTATCGATGCCATTTAATAAGTGTATATATATAGATTGACACTGATAAAGTAGGCTAAAACATGCCAAGCTGGGACCAAGCTGGGAGGGGGAGACAAAGCGTTGGGTTGACCAGTTGTAGTCTGGTTGTAAGTTAAAGCATTCCAGTTGTATGAGGTTCAATTTTATTTGCATGAGCCTTTGCAAGTGCTGTCAGAAATTAAGCGACATCCAGCAAGAAATTTGCTTGAACAATAATGCTGTCCATGAAGAAGATAATGCACAATCTGAAGAGTAACCAAATGACACATTTGAGTAAACCCACAAGACAAAATTAATCAGAGTTGAGTCTAGTTGAATATGCTGAGCTTGCTGGACTAGGTCTCATCATCAATATTGTATTAAGAATTACATTTTACAGTGTCAGGTCAATTCTTGTTGATAACTTCCTTGTTGTGAACATATTTTCAATGTTAATATACAAGAAACGTACGGTACGTCTTTGCCTTTTCATTCTGTCTTACAAGCTTTCTTCTAATCTAGCTTCTAACGGATGGAAGCTACCACTATGTACCACAATATTTGGAAAATGTGCGCCAATATCTGGGAAAGGTATTTTATGGAATAAGCTTTCTTTGGTCAAAAGCTTAGACAAATCGTAGTCACTACAGACACAAATTTTAAAGAAAATTGCATTCGTTGGCAAGAGGAAGCTTGAAATAATGTGTCTTCAAAGACCGAATTCTCCAAATAGTGCACATCTCTAGCTTGGGGAAAAGTGGTTTTGAAGTGGTGATATGTCCATGGCTCACTATGCAAAATATCATTTAGACCCTTGAGGGGAGCAACGATAGTGAAAGATAGAGGGCCAGAGCTCTTGCTCTATTCCTGTATCTGACTATATTGTTTTCCTTTAGTTCTATTTATCATAATTGGCACACACACTTCTTGGTAAAAGGTACCAAAAAATTCGTCTTTTAGCCCCTATATCATATCAGCTTTGAGATTTCTACATTGTGTAATCTAAAAATGGTAAGCAATTACATTT
The DNA here is from genome assembly GCA_010016065.2 of Carybdea cf. marsupialis auct. non (Linnaeus, 1758). Classification (NCBI taxonomy): domain Eukaryota; kingdom Metazoa; phylum Cnidaria; class Cubozoa; order Carybdeida; family Carybdeidae; genus Carybdea; species Carybdea cf. marsupialis auct. non (Linnaeus, 1758). The sequence continues at coordinate 20,367 of JAAAKL020002180.1, read as the reverse complement.
CAAACCATAAACAATCTCGACAACCGCTGCCCATGTTCAATTTACCTGGACTTTATTTGGACCCCGAAAGCTAATCTACACTTTCCATGACATGAACAAAATGCACAGGTTGGGTGATGCAGATTAGAGCTGGATGCTACACATGGGTTGTCTTGACACTGCCAAGTTGGGGGGTACCTGCATTTTTCTTCAAGTTCTTCTGTTTTACTCTGATGTATTAGTCTCTAACAAACACACAATTGTGGTAACTAAACTAGAGAACCATGAGGAACACATAACATCACATGGTCAGCAAACTATATTCTCCTTACTTCTGAGAGTAACAATCTTTCATTTACGCTGGCAATCATGTTCTTCGTATATTGTACTTTCAAGCTAAGCTTTCAGATATAATTCTCCTTGCCAAATGTCAACATCTGTTGCATTCTTGCATATTTGTCTGGCATATATTTTACCAATGCTGAATCACTTCTTGCAACATGCAATGATAGAAGGTCTTCATGATTTCTTATGGGAACCCTGCTTTACTGCCACCTGTACTGTTGCCCTTTCACTCCCACATCACACTAAATAATCTCAAGATTATCAAACTGACTTTTACAATAAAAACAAGTTTTATTAAGGCAGAAAAATCAAGTTGATTAAACACTTTCCTTTGCCTTCTCATATCTTTTGTGTTTGGGGGAACTCGCACACTCTTAAGATATTTCTTCATTGTTCCAAAACCTTTGGCCTGTCTCAGAACATCATAAACTACATACTAAGTAACATCAAGGGTGTCTATGTGAACATCATACCTTCTCCGTGGAGCCTGAAACAAGAACAGTACCAGCTGGGTTCAGTGCCAAACTATATATGGAATCTTTTTGCCCATTCAATGATGAAGCTATCAGTGAAAACAAGAAAGGGTAATAATTATGATATAGTAAACAGGCTTAGGTACACTCCACAAGAAAACATTACATCTGGGTGTAGCTGAAGGTGAGCTTTCTCATTTCTCCTCCCTTCTTTGGCATTTGTACAGTTGAGTACACTGACACTTTATAACAATGCAAAACAATAGAACATGCATCATATGCTTAAAATGTACAATATTTAGCTCTCTAAACTTTTTACAGTTGCTTCAAAGGTCCTGCCTAAAATGTGACTAAACATAGGCCTACAATAATAAAAATATGTCAAAGAATATTAAAATCTACAATCACTTAAAAAATTTGCTACCTACAAACACAAGTTCCAACAGAAATCTAAAGAAGACCCTACATTACAACTGCCTAAAAACAATCCAAAATATGTACTAACTCCTCCTATTGCATGTCAAAGCTGATTTTGGGATGTGTTTATCAACCACAATTGATAATACTAGCCTCACCTTGAGGATAACAATGAGAGTCTTCTGACACTCCCTCAATTCTCAGACTTAAGATCCTTAATCAAAACCAATCAAATGCAACATTTGAAAAATATTCAAAGTACATTTTGTAGAACATAATTTCATAATATCATAATAAATGTAAGTAACGGTAACTCTTAAACACTTCGCAATCATAAAGAGGTGTGAAACCAGTTGTGTAAAATATCTCATGGTAGTCCTTCCCTTGTGTTCATCTCTTGCATCTCTTTACACATACATGTAGGATACCTATACATACAAATATATTCATAATAAACAGGGAATAACTGAAATAATATTTAAAAGACATATCATAATAAACATCAATAGAATATCCTGTAATGCACAACATACCAATACATAGTTTTTATAATCAGCTGTTGAGTTGAATTCTACTAACAGTAACAGCACTTGACATGTTTATCTAACAAGTAATTGACTGGTATATCATACACATTGCTGAGACTGGTACTTACTCATCACTGTATTGTTGGTTGCTGTAAGTGCAGTTAAAACATTCACATCCCATAAAAAGATTTGCCTATCAAATCCACCTGATGCTACTTGTTCCTTATCTTGAGCATATGCCAAAGCCTTAACATAGTCCTTGTGTGTCCGCAGGGTGGACATGCAATATCCTCCATAAGCATCCCATACTTTAACTGTTGTATCTGATGATGCTGATAACACTGAAAGAGTATACAAAATATACAATAATAAGTATTACATGTTTCAGCACTCAGTAACAGATAATAATCACGATGTGGTGAATAGATACAAATTTATAACAATATTGTGCTCATTGTGATGAAATTGTGATGAGAAAAAATGGAGATGATTAAAAATGAAAAGAGAAGAGGACCGATAATAATGGCTCCTTAACTTACCTACTTAAGGTCAATCTGCATAAATGATACCGAAAAAAGATAAAAAATACTATACTGCAAATAAAGACATCCTGTTCACCTCTGTCCTTTAACACAACAAGCTTGAATTCATTGCAAATTATGTGTAAAATATACCAGATTGACTTCCCTTCTGATACTGTTAAGACGTTCTATACTTGTGAAAGCTGCACTGCAAGATACAGCTGCAGACCTGAGCAATGCTATTATTTTATGGCCATTTTGACTTGTACAAACTGCCCAAACTGTGCTTACCAAAGCTCTTCTCCATTTCAGCAAATTATATACAGCGTTTTTCGCTGGAGAAAGTAACTACCTTTTCCTCTTGATAGAGATCATGGAGGATGTATCAATGCTGTAACATCCCTTATCCAATTGGCCTAGAAGTATTTAACAGAGCTTCCCCTAATTCTAACCAACAAAGACATCTCACTCACAAAGTCATAACCCAGATACTCGGAAAGGAAGAAAACCATGCTGTAAGTAAGTATTCAACAAATACTGTGATGTGTTTCTACCTCACTTCATTCAGTTAAAGGTATATACAAAAATACCTGAATAAACAATGGCTTAGAGGAGCTCTATACCCAGCCCACTGCTATTTATCATTGTGCCCAGAAATGTTTGGACTAGTTGTCCAAGGGAGCTGCTGTATGCTGATGATCTGATGATCATAGCTGGATCACTTAAGAGCTGATTGTTAAACAAAAGCTTTGGAATGGAGAGACTAGGAGCTAAAGGGGAGCCAAAAAACAAAAAAGATCATGATTGCTGGCAATGTACTGTATTCACTTCATGACTCTGGAGACATGGCCGTGGTGTGAGTAGGAAAGGGGCGGGGGTAACAAAATATTATGCTGGGCTAGTCTCTGTGGATACATAAGAAATACAGTAAAATACAAGGGCACCCTGTTGAAGATCCAACCTTCCAATTTCCAAGATGCCTTGGTTCAGCATGACCCATAAATGAAGGTCCTGCTACAAATTCACAGTAATGATTAAAATTAGAAAATGCAGAGTCCTTCCACTACCTTGGTGACATCTTATGCCCTGGAAGGAGTTGCAAGACCTGCATAATCCATCAAGGCAGAGTTGACTGGGGTAAACTTTGGGGAACTACTTAGACTGCTTACCAATAAAAGTGTGACCTAGCACAATTGTGGTGTGGTATTTACAAGCTGTCTAAGAAATGCAGTGCTTCACGGCAGTGAGTTTTGGCCTCTGAAGGTTCTGGATAAACAGTGACTATTGAGGAATTTGCATGCTCTGCTCTGTTAGTCTTGCGAAATGAAGGTGATTGAATATGTCAGCAGGTGGTATCTGGAGCCTTGCACATAGTAAAGCATTCATGAGAAACATCTTTGCTTGTTAAGCACAGTACGGGCCTAGCTAATGGATCAATATGGATATGGATAAATATTTTCTGGAGGTTGATGGTTTGGCTGGCAGGGGTAGACGTCAAGAAACGTGGGCAGCAACCATCAAAGAGGATGCAAGTGCACTGTGCCTAAAACAAGCAGACACTGCCTTGAGACCAAAGGGGCAAGCAGAACTTAAAACAACCACCAAAAGGTATGTACAGAGGAGGAGGATGATGATGATGATGATGATAATGGTGATTGATGACGATGATGACAATGATGGTGTAAATGCCATGCACTCCTCTTTACAGGGGCTAGGGTGGTGCCCACTTACATTGACTTATTACTGTAGCAGAAAGCACTTTAAGATGGGATGCCCTTTCTGACATCACCAATGACCCTTCCATGATTAGAACCCTAACCTTCTAGAACTGAAGGCAAGGAACTTATCAGACTAGAACACTGCAGCTCATTGGAAAAGGTTAAATGGAATAGCTGGATAAGGTTGCTAACCTCAAGAATAAAGAGCTTATGATACCTGAATGTAGACCAATCCAAACAGTTTATTATAATTCCAATCTAACACTTAAATGAATCCTCTCTTGATCACTCGCACTGCAGTAAAGTATTGTTCAAGGAAAATGGCACTTCAAAAGGCAAAATTGCTGACAACCACGACTGAGCTTTCTTGACATGTTCAGTCAAGAGATGGTACTTTATATCTCACCCAAGACAATTGGACTATGCATCACTAGAAAAGAATTTGATGTCATCAAAAGAAACTTTTTTCATCACAAGTCAGGCAGTTAACAGAGGCAATCATAAAGTAGTTCTGTGTTACACCAGTTGATTATATTTATAACTACTCTGTGGTGATATTCATCCACACACCATGGCCAATGACCAAGAAATGAATGAACAAGCTGCACATGAGATATACCAAACTGTGATGAAACTAATGTTCACACAATGCAGTACCTTCCTGCTCTGTGTCACAAGAAAACATAGGGTTTACTTATCACAATCAAGTAGAAATCGTAGTGAATAGGAACTCAGTCACCAAATATTTCTAAAGACTGTTACCAATGCCAATCAGAAAAGAGTGCTCAGGTATCATTCTCAGTGCATGAACATACAAAAAGTTATCAATCCTTTCAGAAATTACTTCCAGCTGATAGAACATTCAATGCAGCCAAGAAAATGTTTAAAACTAATACAAAAGATTCAAAAGATCAATGCCGAGAATTAAAACTGAAAACTGATTTGATTTGCTGGAAACACATTGATAACAGCTATGTAAGTTGAACTGTTTAATCCTTTCTCAAATATTTGAAACAAATAGATAAATGGATAAATAAATTTGGAATCCTAATTTTGGCAAAAACTAGGATAAAATACATAAAACTTTTCTTTAATCCTATCATACAGGAATGCAGCATAAACAGACAAAGAGTTTATGCATTTGAAAATAAAAAAACACTAGAAGATGCTGCTGCTGCTTTAAACCAAACACTGTCAGAGTTCAGTGTATTTAGCCATTCTTTTTCATGTCCACAATAGGATGCAAATTGACTTTCTTGAGGGTTACATAGTGGTCATCAACCTACTGCTCCAAAAACCATTAAATCTGTTACATCACAGGGTGTTTGTAGACTGTTTAAGCATATACAGTCACATAAAATTACTAGAGCATTTATCCAATATAACAATATCCAACTTAAGCCATAAATCCCTAACTGTTGTTGTTGCCATCAATTGCAATTGTGAACCCAATAGGGAAACAAATTCTACATAGCTTCAAACGTCATTCTGTGCTAGCTTCGATGGCCTTGTGCTTCATGTCATCTTCTTAATCCTGTTGTTCCTTTATGAAAGGAAGATTCCTATGACCATGTTCATGAACTTTAACCAATTAAAAGGAAAATGAAGGTGGATAGAAATCTTTACATCAAACACAATGAATTAGCTGGTGCTGAACTACATCATTGTTTTTGCTTCAACTGAGATGGAGGTCTTTACATTCCAATTTCCTTCATACTTCATAAAGAAATGGTTGCTAAGTGTTATCAAAGAATTGTTCAGATGTAATTAATGGTTAGTTTCAAAAAAATGCAACTAGCAATTTACAAACTGTTATTGCTGATGATTAGTAGCCTTTGTCTATCACTATCTTGTAGACTTCCCTTTTATTAAGTTGGAGAAAACTGAAATTAAGGATAGCTTTTTGGAATATGGTGACTTCCCAGGGGTAATCAATAGACTTGAATGTACTCATATAAGAATAAGCATTGAAAACAGAGGTGAAAAATTATTATGCTTAGTTAATTTTCAACTTATCACAAGATTGCACAAACATTTAAACAAAAATAGATGCATGAGGTAACAACCTAAGGATATAGCATTAATAAACTGTCGCAGAAGGCGAAAATTAAAGTTCATGCCAAAATATTGGATATCATTAGAAGGAGTTCTGTGATCACATGAAGAAAAACCTCATTTCTCGTCCTCCGTGTTTCAGTTATGACAAGAATAAGACCTCAAATAATTCTCGAGTTATATTAAGGTTTTTATTTTATTAGCTCTTATAAGTACAATTCACTCCTGTACCAAGTTTATTCTTTAAACATGAGAGCACTTACAAGTGTAAGGTGAACTGAGGAGAAATACTTGTACATGTAAACACAACCACATACGTCATATAGTAAACAAATGCTACAAATGCACTGGCAATGATAGATCAGCACTAGTTTCATATACTTACATGTCTTTCCATTTCTACAAAGAACAAGACTATTTACCCAATCAGTATGGTGTTCAAATGATAGTTGGAAGGGGTTCTGTAATAAAAATAAGACAGTTAGTCAAAATCATAGCGTACCATTATAAAAACAAAATACTATTTATTGCAAGGTGACTGTCAATGGCGCCATTCAGTGTGTATAACAGATGTCATGATACATTAAAACAGTTTAAAATATACCATAATATATACATTTACTTTAGTCTCCTTGGTTTGTCTAGTCACAGAACCGCACGATACATAGCATCCCCCAAGAAAATCAGAAATAAGCCATTACGGTACTTACAGACTGCCTTAGCTTATAACTGGTGTGTGGCGTATTTTAAAGTTTTGGTTATGGTTGAGCAGTGGTCGGTCTTCTCCCGATAAAGACTAAAACAGATACCCTTCTTTGGATATTACATGGGCCTACGTCAAACTATCAGGACAATAAATACTTAAAGCTCGTCTAGAATACCGGCAGGCTTATGCCTCTCTTCATATTCATCTAAAGTGTCGTGAAACAATTGCCTCAAAGGCGACCTGGCCTAATAAAACTATGAATCGAGAGGGCACACATACATACCGGTACAAGTGAGAAAGCCGCAGGGTCTACGTTGTATACTTCAAAATAGGGTGTGTACGAAATGAGTTTATACAATGATTAGATGGTGGGTTTGAGTTCTTGCGATGTTGCACCAATATTTAAAAAGTAACGAATCAAAGCCGATTTTCTATTTTTTAATATTTTTTTTTCATATTTCCGCTAACATAGGTATACATTGCAACGTTTTAATGACATCTGAAAATCTGCACTAGAAAGACCGTGATATAAAACTCGTGAGGATCGGCCTTCTTTTACCATAAAGACTTTCGTTTCAACTTTAACGTCAAAGTAAAACGAAGCCCATCAATGTCATGTTTTGCGAGTCTGTTGAGATTTATGAAAGCGACTAGTAAACCAATTTTTCTGGAGAACTATACTACCAACAGCTTGCTTGCGGAGGAATAGGTAATCAGTAGGCTACCAAACATAACATCATACTTTCGCCTCTTATTCAATGAAGCCTTGTTGATGAAATACAGCAGAGGTACTAAATCCGTTAACCGCTAAAACCTACACCTATCGAAAACTGAATCATCAATGTGCTTACCCCATCAATTTCCTCGGTATTCCAGCATCTAATGATAGAATCCCTTCCTGCTGAGAATAGCCGCTTTAAACGATAATCAAACTGTAGGCAATTAACACCAAGTCTATTTCTGGGTTCGATTTCTTCTCGTATTGTAAAGGAAACAGCCGTTTTTTTCTTCGGTCCGTGTTGTTGTGAGAAGGCTCTCCCTGCCGCCATCTTCCTAACCCATTTCTAGCCTCTCTTGAGAAGGTGCGTTGTTTTGGTTGTTGATTCGTGAGTACGCAGGGTAGACGGTGCAGCTGGTCTGCGGCCGCAGGTGGCCCTTGGCGTAATCATTATGTGGCACAGCAAAAGAGGCAACGAAGAGGATATATGTACACGTGGAGGAAGCAATAAACTCTAGATACACCGCTATAAAACTATGCAAGCTAAACGCAGGCGAGACAACGAAAATCATAACGTAAACCAAACCATTCTGCCATTCTTTACATATATCTGCAGTTAGTGGAAGCGAGTGTGTAGATTCAAAGGCTAAATATTAGGGAATTGAGCCTAAATTTAACAAAGATGTTTCAACATCCATGTAATGAAATGTTCAATTTTATCCAGAGTTTGGTCATTTTTACGCTATATGAAGTTTGACCGACTAACTCCTCCCACTTAACTTATAAATAAGTGATCACTTCAATGTTAAGGTGTTAGAAATCTTATGCGGAATGACAAGATGATGTATTGGGCATGTATACATCTAGCGCAAAGGAAAACCCCTATAACAGTCAAGGTGCAAGTGGACATTTATAACTTTTATCACAAGAAGGTTATCAATCTACGTTAATCGGCGTTGGAGGTCTTACCGGAATAAAATCTGACGTTGGAGGAATTTGAACTAGAGTTATCCTAAAACACTTTTCTTAGTTTGTTGTTTGAAGCATACAGCTTATTTTGATGACTGAATGTAAAATTCCAGTGTCATCTGAACTATACTGGCTTCACTAAATCAGATCCGGCATCAAAATAAAAGAAGTTGTCCGCATTCTTGAGTGATGAATGAAATCTTTAACTCTCAATTCCACACGACACCACTAAAGTCTTTTTGCTGGCATCCGAATAACCCATACTGTGAAAAGGAACAGAAATTACTAAGTGACTAAGTGCTTTCGAAACATTTTCCTGTCTAAAAAGACACTTCGAATCTATTGAAACGATTACAACTGTAATGGGGACCACAATAGTCACGCAATAACTTACTTGAAATAACCATCAAAGCCTCCGATAACCATAATTGATTCTGTTCTCTCATCAGGAGCTGGCAAATTACTGGGTGCCAAATGGTCTGCTCACTACGAATAAAGAGAAGTAGCAGATATTTCAACACCTAGCACACCTTCGATCCAAACAATAATTCTATTTGTTAGAAAAAGAAACTACACTTAAGTCGCTCCATATTCTCAACGCTTCCTTCACTCTTTGAATTTTTGTGAAGAAAACTAAACTAGGATGACATTGATATTTGCAGACAGCATGACATATCCACACTTGTACTACAAAACAGAATTTAACAGAAGCACTATGTTGAGCATTCTTAGCACCATCCTCTTCATCAGAGTAGAATTAATTGGCCCTATAATCAATAATCATCATATGGTTATCTAGCTATTCTATAACGCTAGTATCTAACTAAAATCTGTTGAGTGCATAAAAGTCTTAGAGATCAAAGACAGTTGCAAAGGAATCATCACGTTCATATTTGACTTGGTCAAAGCATCAAACTTGAGGAAGAATAAGTTCAAACTTTATGCAACTAGTTGGTTTATCTAGGGTCTGCTTAGAAAGAGTCTGGCTACTAACGATCACCTTTTATGGCAACTTTTTGTCATGGGAACCATTATGGAAATAAAATGAATGCAGCCTTTAACGTTGTGTCAGACATTTTTCCAAATTAGAGATTTTAATGCCAGTAATTGTTTTAACTTATCTCGTATCAATTACATATAATGTTCAGGTTTCTAAACTTTAGGTAATTTGACAGATAATTTTACTATAACTTTCATCTTTTCTTTAAAATAAAATAAATGCAAACATTGGAAAAATTGAATTCTGAGGCTACGCGAACCTTTACAATCTCAAAGTGCAAATCGAAGTTATGGAAGGGCCTGATACTTTTGCTGTCCTGTGTCAAATGGTACTTAATTTTGTTGTCCTTGAATGTATGGAACGGTGAGTGAACATTAGTACTGTTTATTGCTTGCCAAAACTGACCAGCATGAGCGTGCGTTTCGTAGACATCCTATCAACATGGCTTTCTTCTTCGATAACAATAAGCAATTCATCATGACATACTGAAGTCACTACTTGAAAAACAATCTACTTATATAAAGACAATCAAGTTGACGACCAAAGCTCAGTGGCTGCATTGGGCAGGCTGCTGTTTGCCGTAAAGCACCCTTTCCTGTAATTCTACGAATCTGTAGCATTTTGTACAATTGTTCCTTCCCTACCAGTCATTTTTCTGCCAACCTATCATCAAAGTCGGTTCATGGTTTCCAACATCATAAGGAAAGCAGAGATAACGGGCAGCTTAAAGTATTCTCATGGTTTTCGCATGGCTAGCAAAATGATAACTAGAAGATCACTGTGGGCAGCGACAAACAATAATATATGCGGCATATGAAAGAGCCAAAAACTAAAATAAAGTGTAAAGCAACAATTTTGCCAGGGCACTGCACTGAGGCTCAAAGTTGCGTAGTTGCTAAATTTGATAGGCTTATCTGTTGTTTAATTGTTGCGTCTTGACAATTTACCTACAAAAACCTTATTTAATTATCTATTTTGTCAGATACTCTGGTACGCAAAAAATGCGTCATACACTTTTCTATCCACGGAGTAAAACATTTGTAACGGTCGTGATATTTTACAACCTGAATATTCCGCTAGTTCTAAAAGTATTAATAGGTAGCAAGGTGACCTAGGATTTCCTTGCTTTTCTTCTGATATACAACGTCAAATTTACCAAGATCAATTTCCCCTTGTTTTCTCCCCGCGGATAAGGATATCATAAAAAATTTCTTAGTCTTGCTTTAGTGTTAGTGCTTTAAAGTATTAGATTGAAAAGGACCTCATATTATCCCCAGGACGACAACGCGGCCAATCTGTACAAGAAAAATGTAGTATTTACTCTTGATATTGATTAAAAATTATGTGATATATCATTCAGTAAGAAGCTTAATACGTCTAAGCAGCACATAATAATCGGAATTCGTTTGAGTGGTCTAAGTCGAGCTGTCTTTTTCATGAAATGAATAAAAAAGCGCATATCATGGCTACAGGTCATATATACATAAATGATTTTTTCCCCTCCAAGCTGGCATGAGGTCTACTTGACTGCTTGCACTGTCATGGCATACAGCTACAGATCAAAGTTCAGCACTTTTTTAACAGGGAAGATGAATAAGCTTCATTTCAAACTTCTAGCTCCCTATATCATAGGAGGAATTTTTTTGAAAAATGCAATCTCGCATGTTGTTAAAATATGAAGCTTTCTTTAAGGTGTTTTAGATAGCCACAGTCATGCCATGTGAAATTTTACGCGTACTCTATACGACATCGACGAAAACCAGGTTGCACTGCATGCCAGATATTTTGTGACTATGAATCAGATCGAGGCACATGAAAGTGTTGCTGGTTCTAAAAACAGCTTTACAGTTGTGTGTTGTTAAAATACACTCATGAAAATGAGGCAAAATGAAAAAGGGCTAGATACTATTTAACCTTAAATAAGCGCCTAGGCCCTATTTAAAAATCAAACTTAAGGGCAAGCTTACCCAAGGAGATGGGGTTAAGATTCCTCTAAACAAAATCTATCGGTAAAATTGTTAGGCCGCACTTTGCACAGAAGAAGCTTAGAGCAATTATCAATTTGTATATAGAGTTTCAATGGCACTTTCATTTGTGAGTATAAATGAACCCATCGCGAATAAATTAACCGAAGGCGTACTAGCTCTTATTTACACAAGGCACTTAATTTTATACTTTTATGTTTTAGGGGTCATTATTTGATATAGGCTGTTATTCAAGGGAGAAGGATTTTAAAAATGTATTAACCAAAAAAATGAGTTTCATTAGAAGAAGGACTTCGCCGTTTATAAATACAAGCGTTCTTAAAACTCGTTTATGATCTCAAGATAAAGTACTTCAAAAGATATAAAGCAGTTCTCAAACACAAGATATTTAGTGGCTGCTACTGCTCCCCACCTCCTGATGGGCGATTCCATAGAACTGTAAAACGTTTACATTGATCTGTTTAATCAAATTACATTTTTCGGTTCCTTACGGATATTTGATAAGAAGGTTAGTATTGACGGCGTAACCAATATGAACGGCAAAGATTGGATTGAAGATATATATATATATTTATGAGTTGATATCAATTCCAGCAATACTTTAATTATCTTTGTAGATTTAACTGTTCCTTATGGAAAAGTGGAAAGTTATCATCTCAGAATGACCGAAAGTTCGTTATTTATTGATGCGCAAGACAGAATCGAGGAACATTTAGCACAAAATTAAAATAGTTCATTTTATTAACTTCCATATTCTGAGCCATCCTCCTTAAACAATAAACAAACACAGGAATGACAGTTTACAGCACTGTTGATAACACAGAGGGAATAACCTATGTTGTAAACAAATCGAGGAAGTTAATAGACTTATCCCTTATCTCCGATGATATCAACAAAAATTCTACAGACGGCAGGTTATCCTATTTCCTTGAACAGCTGTGAATCACAAGTCTTTATTTCCTACCTGGGTGATAACTTAGATGAGATAAAATGGCTCAGAAAAAAAATTAAATAAGGCCAGTGGTATTTCTTATAACTTTAAGCAGATTTCAGTACAAACTTAAGAATAGTTGTAAGGATACCGTGACAATTATTTTTATCCTGTTGTATAACTTATCAATATTTTTGGAAATTTGGGAAAATTTGTTGAAATTCGGAGTCCCTAATAAATTAGTTTACTTGTCCCACATTCGTCTGATAAAAAAGCCGTTCAGTATACTATATGCCCCCTATCTGGATCCGCTACTTAAATTATAGACACGAGCACAGTAAACGTTTGCACCGGAAAAGGATAATGTGTAAAAAGGGACTTTGCAAGAAACTCAATTCCAAAATGATTGTGGAAAGTCATTTTTCATGAATACTGTTTTCTTCTACGTTGACTAGCAGTTGCGGTAAATCAAGAGAGGGGAGAAAGAAGACCTTGTGGATACTTGCTAATCTCATAATATGCACTAATTACCAACAAACAATTTGCAGCTTTTAGTGCAAACAAGAGAACGCATGAAATATATATTAAGTTCAATGAACTATTTAGTTCACTTGCATGATAATTCACAATGTGGACTTTGCCTTTGCCTATAGATTATTGCTTTTAAATATTTTATGCATATCATTGGTTGCAGTTGTTCTACTAAAAAATTCGTTACATAGCAGATAAGTAAATAGAACGAAAGACTCGGGATATAACTTCACAACTTAAAGATCCGCAAATTATGTGTTAAGTGTTTGAGTATATCTTACACGTGAAATGATCAAGAAGAGAACAAAAATATTATGCAATGAGGCTGCAAGGGAACATTGAAAAACATTGGAAACGAGGTCAATCGGCAGGACATGTTGCCAGGATGAGTAAGGGCAACTAATGCGTGGTAACTGAGAGGACATCCAGAGAGGTAGTATGACGAGGAGGGGGAGCTAGGTGGTAAGGAGAGAAAACGTGTGAAAGCAAATGAGTGCCAAGTGGCACAACATTGTCAAGCATAGAAAGAAATGTGTTGGCCCATTTGCCAGTAGTGGCATGACAGGCCGTGAATGATTAATGTATGTATGTATGTATGTATGCATGTATGTATGAATGAATGAATCAGTAAATGAATTAAGGCGATGAAATGCGTAGATCGGGTAGATTTAGGTAATTAGTTTGTTACCTGTTTGTTACCAAACCTCTTAAGACAATTATGTCCTGAAGTCTTGTGTATGATGCAACGTAGTAATAAACTTGAAGTGCTATAGACACAGGCGGGACGTACTTCTGTACCACTTCAGTATTACGTCAACATGTATTTGCGTATGACAACAGTTAGAAAGTATCTCTCAGGAGTACACGTTTACTCACAGAGCCTATTGCTTAGTGGCCATTCCATTTGTCACAAACGTTTGAAGTAATCGCAAGTTACTTGATATCACCAGACCTTTAAAATTCCCATATTATGATCTAACAGAGCTCTCAAAATGCTTTAGTACCTTTAGAACAGATTTACCTGCGTTAGTGGTTTTGTACCCTTAAACATAGATAACAATTTGCAACTTTCATTTTCCGGGGAAGTTAGAACATCAATTACTACTTCGTTTCTTTATCTACTTATTCCACCCAATTTTCATAAAGTTGTGTTTTGAAATAATGTATTAGGTATGTAACAACCAGTCCAAGCATCTAATAATAGTGTAATTAAGCTAATTGTCTTTTAATAACTTCCAGCAACTTCTTTGCCACTTATTCTACAATTCCTTTTCCTGGAGTCATTGCCCTTTAAAATGCATAATAATTTTGTTTAAGGGTACAGCTGAATAGAAGTTTTGGATCTATTCCGAGGTTGATTGGTGTTTACACCATTTGCTAATGGACCACGGCAATTTCATAGAGCAGGTATCGAAGGTCAACGATCACGGGACGTCCGAGTGAAGCAAATTACCTGCGGTCTAAGTTGTTTCTTGTTTTACATTAACCAGAGAAAAAACAAAATGAGAGATAATTTTAATGCATCATCTGGACACTTTATGCACGAGAGGCCTCCATAAAATTAGGTATTCAATGTTGAATAGAATCTGTCTCCTACGTCCATAGGATCCTAGGTGGCCAGATATGGGCAAGATCAATTCTTTGACAATTGGACATTCATGACATTCTACGCTTGAGGAAATACATTAGAAACAAAATTTAAACATATTGCAATGATTCCTTTAAAGATGTTACCAAGAACCAAATGAGCAGTTCCAAGATGAAGGGAAAGCTGGCAACTTTTGCACTTTTGCTGATCTGTATTCTTACAAGTTCAGAAGGGAGAAAGCATAGGAAGAAGGAGCATCACAAAGACAAATTGCATAGGAGAGCAGGTACCCATTCAGTAAAGGCATCTCACGGGAAGGAGAAGCCAAGTGTTCGGCTTCCGAAAGGTAAGTTACTATCATTGATTTAACTATATGTATTCCACCTCGAAGTCGTAGTCTGTTTGGTAGAATGCAGCGAAAGAAATCGTTTGGAATATTTTGGCTGAAATTATGCATTCCAATGACTGTAATGTAAATTCAGAACATAATATCTGCCCAAGTACCGTATCTTCAATGCTTATCTTAGGCCCATTTTTCTCAATGGTAATTTTGGAAGTAATGAGTTATAATTTGTTTAGGGAATTTGATATATTGCACTGAAGCGGTTTACGTTTTTAAAACTGCACAGAGTGAGATTTGCTTTCGGTGATTGTGTTCAAAGATTTGAGATAATCTAGATTCTGTCGCACGAAGCATTGGCCTAAAGGTCTAAAAATTTATCAACATTATCAAGTAATATTTTAGTTCCAATCAGTTCGATCATTACAAAACAATCAAGTTAACCGAGTACTTCATTACAAGGGTCATTGCTTATCTCAATCTACTGTCGATCTGCTTGGTTGCACAACAACTAATTCAGGAAAAGGTTCGCTGCGCTAGTACAAATGCAACGAGAAACTTCCTCCGCCGCTGCTCTTTATCATAACACATATAACAAAATGGTAGAAGGCTGTCTCGTCCGTGCTATCCATATTTTATTACATTGGCAATTCCTCAAAATTTTGGTTTAGTCGTAAGAGTTTAGGGATACTTTGTAGAGTTACCTAGTCCTCTTGTCTCAACAACTATCACTTCGCACCAGGAGACAATGTATGACATGAGATCACTTTGCAACGGCCGTCGTATCATATCTACAGCTTGTTATGGCTAGGTTTCGTATTGCTCGTGCACTATTTACAAAGCTGCTAGAAAATTAAAGATGGTTTAGCCGTTCATTTTACATTCCTACGTCGATGAAACTAACTTTTTCTGAATTCCGATAGTTGGACGTAAAAAGCTCTCAGTAAAGTAATGGAATCTGTTTATCGAAACGGAGATGTTCACAATGCCGTCGACAATGATGACCGTGATGAAATGTAACAACAATAATTTTGATATGACAATGACAATGACTAACGGCTTATCTATCGATAGCGGGTTGTAAAGTAGCAGATTATGGCCATAATGATGGAATAAGTGGTGGAAGTGGAGATAGCCATAATGATGGCACTTCTGTTGCTTTACCTGCGGCTATTTAACAACTGACAAGATAGTGTCTGTTAGTAGTCATGAAGACTAGTTAAACGTCCACTTGAGGTTTACTCCTACATCTTTGAAAAGTCGCACAGAGGGTGTGAAATATGAGACAAGACTGCTCTCCACTGCAAGAGTACAATCATAGATGTCTTTAATCTTTCATATGCCCTGTCATCAGCCTAAGGACTGGCCTTGAATTCTTGAGGGGGAGTGGGGTGCACAGTTACACAGTGGCGAGTGAATCGACATTTTGAAGGAAAGACAATGATAGAACTTATTGTTTGACAATAGAGTTTTGGGGTGAATGGCAAGGCCTGTTTGTAACATATACCACAGTTGACTGTTGCCAAGTAATAAGTGACACTCAGGGAAGAAGTGCCAAAATGTCTGACTCTCCTTAAATGATATTATTTCTGCTAGTATGCCAGATGCGGATATAAGCTTCATTGCTCACAACAATTCACACTCTACAAAGTTGTCTTCGATTTTATTTCGAGGAATCCAGTTAGACTGCTATCACCACAAGGTACTCATAGCAAACAACCGTTACCATCATACATCGCTATAGAATAGGATCTCTAAAAAAATTTTCGGGAAAGGTTACTTAGCAAAGTTTGCTTTCAATGGCTCAGATTTACATATATTACTACCTTACTTACTCAGGAAGAACTTTTTTATATTACTTTGTGATAAATAACTCATTCACACCTCTCTTATAACCTATGATATCTTAAGGTTTCATAATAATTTTCATGACTTAAATACAAAGTTTTGAAAGTAGTATATAGATTATTTATATATGTCAAGGAAATTGAAATGTTTAAATGAAAAATGGAGGATAATAGAGGAAAAGCTATAGATTTTTAAGATTTTTGAAATGATGAGCGAGATCTGCAGAATGACGTAGTTGATAGCACAAAGGCATATTCGTCCTTGGAAAATCAAGTCATTTTGCTTTTTTGCTCCTTTGTAAACTAAAAAGCATTCAAATAGTAAATGTGACACGAAATATCACGAAACCGCTGTGGTACGAAATATCACGTGTGGCACGAAATATCATGAAACCGCTGCTTGTATCAATTAACAATGACGGTAAAACGTTCACAAGTTACACCATGTAATAATCCATAAACATATGTCACAAAGCTTAGAAGAAAATCTGCATAGAGCTTGATGCAAGCTTCCTGTGGCGGGGAAGCGCCAGCTTATGAAGCTTCTGCATAGAAAAGTAAGTGTTATTAACGAGGTGAAATATGTCTGCTTATAAAAACAATATGCTGAGATAGTGAAGATTACGGGTTTGCACTTTGGCAGTGAGACCTTTTCTTATCATTTGTAGCTATAACGATGGAAGTTTAAGAAATGTTTCTTTCGCCTTAAAAAGGAGTTTAATGTATTACAATACAACATGGTGCTCGATGGTTTGTAAAATTTAAGAACCTTAAAGAGCGGGACATATTTCCAGTTCTCGGTGGCATGTGTAGGGGAGACTATAAGGCAATATCCCTTAGCGGAATCGTAAAAATTGAGATTGCTTAATTTTGAGAATAAGGAAATCTTGAAAATAGCTTGAATAGGCATTTTAAGCAGAGAAGATTTCAAACTTTCTTGGGGAGGGTTACAATAAGTTTCACAAAGTGGTGCCTGACCCTTCCGTTTTTGGCATGTACCCCTAAAAAGCTTAACTACGGCACTACTAGTTTCCTTTTACATATTTGAGGAACTGTTCCTCTCTGATTTTCACTCAGTCGCTCCCACTTTTAGAATGCACAATAATTTACTTCCTAGTGACCTAAAACGGATGCATTTAGCAGTTTTATATGAATCATAGAGTTAGCATTTTATTATGTATTTGATGCTTAGTAAGAATTTGAAGTGAAACCAAAGAAGCATTTAGATGGATTCATAAGCATCGCATGTTAAGCACGTGATCTAGCATGACTATGAGCATGTTTATCAACTCTCTCTTTGTCCTTGCAGCCTTGACATGGATGTCCAACAAGTCTGGTATATTCAGGGACTCTTTTGGCGATATTGTAATATCCCACCATGCAATTGGCGCGGTTAAGAAGGACAAGATTGAGGGTATGCAACGAGAATATCATGTGATCGTTATTTGTGCTCAGTCATTAGGTTTTAGTTTTCTAACTCTTCAGAATGCAATTAGCAATTCTACATCAAGGTCATTGGGAAGATTATCCGCCTCGGACATCAACTAAACCTTTAAAATTGCAGTATAAATTGTTCTTGATAGAGCACTAAGCATGAATACAAGAAGACAGTGTGAGCGATAGATACTTCTTCCCTGAGGGTCTGACAATAATTCATATTTACAATATCTTGAAGTCAGATTTTGTTTAGAATATCGGTTGATGAGAAAATAGTAAATCCCATAAACCGACACATTTATACTTCTAAAATCTTAAAAAATGTCATAAAATATGAGGTATTTGTCACCCTTAATTGTTTCTTTAAGTGAAAATAGAACCATTATGTATATAAAGGGACTTTGCTTGGAGTCAGAATGAGACGAAATTAAACTTCGCGCTATGAAATATTCAGTCCTGAAATCGGCCACAATCCAGATTCATAGAAATGGGTTATACTTCATAATACTTAAAATGTATAACGGTTCTTTGGTGAGCAAGAGTAACCTAGGTTTTACTACAGATTTGACTATCTACATATGAACCACTTCTACAATCATCAGAGCACTGCATCCAACGGCACTTCGTTTTATAAGAATCTAAATGCATGTGCAAAGGCATTATGGACATTCTGTATTTTTATGTTCTTACTTGGGAAAGTTCTGTATCAAATAATCACGTCGTCCGTCCTAACGAATATCCGTCATTCCCTTTCATGCAGTTCTAGTTGGTATTAAAACTACAATTAAACGTTTGCTAGAATGATGTGAAAGACAGAATTAGAGTAATACTTAGCAAACGTACGTATGTGGTACCTGTAATAATTTTTGTGGAAAGAAAACATTGTATTTTATTGCTTTTATTTACAAATTTTCGCACGGTAGCTTGAAAATATTCTTCACGTAGCTGCACTAAAGATATGCTACCATTATCTAACGTAGTTATTTGACGTACATTTACTTTAACATCTGCGCGCACATATCTTACATCCTCAGATACGTCTAAATAAGGAAATTAAATATTATCTGTTACATTTTTACATTTAATAATTTAATTGCAATTTTGTATTAACAGAGTAAATCATGAGTGAGTTCTGTTGTACATAATTTAGACTTTAATACGATTTTCTTATAGATCACAAAAAGAAAAGCATCAAGCATATCCTTAAAAGATCAATTAGCAAAGGAACAAAGAAGAATAAGAAGAGCCACAAAAAGAAGAAAAGAATAGTCAGTGCGTATTTGAACAAGCATCTTTCATCTGAAAGATAAACACATGCCCTCTTTGGAATTCCCCTGGTACTAATCCCCCACAACAAAACAACCATCATCATCGTTACCACTTTCATCAACATTATCATAGCTATAGGCACAGCCCTTATCATCATCGCCGTCATCATCATCATCATTATCATCATCATCATCATCTTCAGCAGCAGCAGCAGCAGCAGCAGTAGCATCATCATTACCATCATCACAAACATCATTTCCATCAACTTTATTATTACCATCATCTTCGTCATTACGATCATTATCATCATTATCATCATCTTCGTCATTATTGTCATCACCATCATCATGACCGTCATCATCATTATCATCATCATCTTCACCACCACCACCACTGTAATCGTCATTATCGTCATTATTATCATCAGCATCACTAATAGAAACTTGGTGTTAATCACATTATCATGATCATCATTACCCTTATGATTGAAATATCCTTATTATCATAAAACAATCATGATGATCATCATCATCATTTCCAGAATCATCATTCACTTAATGATCATTGATGTTATCCTACTAATCGTTGGCAGTATCCTTATTACCATAATTATTTTCATCATATCAATGTTGTATCATCATTGCCATTATTCCTACGGTATTCATATGTGTTTTAAATTTGAAGCACCACCTCCATTGAATATAAACATTGCCTTTCTCAGTTGATAATGCTACAATTTTATAGCCAATGGGTTGCCGAACAGTGTCTTCATGATCATAGGAGTACCGGATCGTTTAAATTAAGGATGAGCCGCAACATTTTCTGACATATTCGCACAAGTTTGAATTTGGCAGTTTAAAGATGTCTTTTTAGGGAAATAACTGACTAACGGAATTTCGTACCTTTATTACCGATGTGTGTCTCTCTGTGTTTCAGGTTAGGTCCATTAAGGATAGCCACTTTGGCTTTTACGTGTGCATTCCATTACTCATCTTGATTTGTGTCGGGTGA
>JAAAKL020002179.1:2298-27171 GCA_010016065.2 Carybdea cf. marsupialis auct. non (Linnaeus, 1758) | reverse complement strand
AAATAGAAACTTTTATCTTTAATTTTTTAGCGATGGTTTTAATTGATGAAAGGGCAGCCTTTCGATCTAATACTTTAGTTGGTGCAGCTTGGTCAAATCGGGTACTGAATTCTATATACTAGTGTCACACTTCGTAAAGTTGGGAGTGCATTTGGTAGAAAATAGAAGAAAAAAGCCTTGAAAGACATAAAATATGAGGAAGACAAACTACTCAAAAGAACCCCAGCGTGATATATAACTGATGTTCGCCATGACACTTCAGAAATCCCCTCAATTCTATAGTCATGATAGAGTTTGTAGATCACTTGATTCTTTTGTATGTTTGATATCCTCTTCCTCTGATCACTAACCTTTGTCCTAATACTAACTTCCAATCAAATACTAGCACACGATTTTTAACCACTCCCTGATTGTTCTTAGCCAATCAAATTGATTTATTGGAATTAAGCGTTTGTTCATTGTTTTATAAATTGTATATGTTAGAAATGTTGTGATGTGAGAATGAGTGGCTGAGGAACTGTGATCACAGTTCCTCCAATAGATAAAAGAAAAGAAGACATTTGGTATATTGCTAGCGATTTGCTCTACCCTGTGCTACTTGCGACGGCGTCATTACATTGGTGGAAGACCCGAAATTCCTGTCAGTTGATGCCGATGAAAGATTGAACATCTGTTTTTCATTTACTTCCTAATGCTATGTAAGGCAATGTCCGTACCTCTCAAGAACACTTACTCGAGTGTAGCAGAGTGCACTGTACCTCAAATGAAAAATTCTATGACCTTCTCAATCATCAGAACCTTCCAAATAATTTTGTCATCTTGTTGCCAGTACCAACATAACTTTTGTGCCCTCCTTTGTACCGAAATTTCCGTGAAGAAACAGGGTAATGTTACCGTCCAATAAAATTTACAGCTTTATAACTCAAGAGTGAAAACAAATTGTTAACCGTACTATCCTATGAATCATCAAGATAAAGGGACTATCCATCCCAAAAATACATGTTTTCCTCTCTTTTTCTCTTTGATAAACAGCCATTGAAAAGCCACATAGTCTCTCTTCCTCTTGCAAAGCATTTATTGAAACAGATTGCTAAATTGAGCATTTTTAAGGAGCTTTGCTTCGAATTCAGAGAGGTATTATATTTATGATTCTACCAATATACAGAGTGTCCTCAATCTTGAGCAATAGGGAAAGTAACTATCATCATTGTGAGGCATTACGCTTTACGGACCATTGACTGTCGTAGCCTCGCTCTTGAGGCAAGAAACATGTACGACGTTGCAATACAGCTTGGACAGTTTCATATTTTTGCCTCAAAATAATTGTATCCTGTACAAGTTTTTGTGTCAGAATACCTAAACAAACAAGGAAGGTATATAATCTCACTCTTTCCTTTTATTAGTAAAATCTTGTGACTTAGAATTATACTTGTGAATTAGTACATAATTATCGAAAGAGAGAATGTGTTTCCAAAGGCGAAATAGTGTAACAGAACTCCTTTAGTCACATATGAAATTTGTCCTAAATTTCAGATTCGAGAAAGAGGTCAGAAACTTACAGGGTCAGAGAAGCTAAATGGGCAACAATAATACTACGTCAACTCTCAGTTTGCTTTTTAGGCGACTAACATTGCAAAAGTTATGATTCTCATAAGCTTATATTTGGAAATAAACGAAAACTTTCTTAAGAGGGAACTCCTTGCACGGTAAGGTGTAGTCCGACAGAAGTATTCAACCCATGTATTTGTTTTTTTGGTTCAAAGATCAAGTCAGAAAGCTAAACGGTCCAAATAATAATAGATCCACAACAATGCTACGTTAACCATGGCATAAACATTCAATTGTTTAAAAAGACAATAGAAAAGCCTCAGTCTACCTTAACGACAACATACTTTGCCAAGTTTTGATTCTAATGAGCTTCTATTTGCAAACAAACAAAAGTATAGGGTTATTACCCGAAGTAAAAGAAGTAGCCTAGCAGAGTTCTTCAACTCATATATGATTGTTTTCGTTTTGAAAAGGAGGTCAGAAAGCTAAAGGTTCCTGTACGACTATGGTTCCGCGGCACTTTAAAACCATAATTAATGTAAACATTTCTTTCATCTCTGCTTGCTTTTTAATATGATGGTGTATCTTGCATACTAGTGGTTCACTGTTTACTTCCAAACAAAATTGGTCAAAATAAGACCAATCTAGCAGTCAGACCTCTGATTGGCTACTTTTTAAAACATAGTTCTGATATAAGTTTTATTGATTTCCTCTCAATCTCAATTCTGACGATTCTGTACTGTAGGGAGTGTCAGACGAAAACAAGCTTTTTTAGTACTAAAATATTTTGGCGGCTTCGTGCAGTTTTCTTATGGATTTCTTTCATCGTGGACCGCGCCTAGACTCCACCTTGATTCTCATTCCAAACTGCTCTGTCTGTTTTTGCACCTGACTTATACAAAGTCTCTAAAACGATCAGAATATTTTTGGGCTGCTAGTGATATCGATGTCATAAGTCATTATATGATCTCTCATTCCGAGAAAAGGATCATTGTGGAAAAGTTTGTAATCTACGTCAATTCTCAGCGTACAACGCTCTCTAAATTCAACAACTTAAGGTCTTTAAAGGTAAACTCTGTAATGACCGTTTGTTTTGTTTGACATGACCTAGATTCGCGCTTTACAGTATCCTTAATTCTGAGTGCAAGTTTTATCAAGATAACGATCTCTTGTGTCTAATGAACCATAAACACTTGACACATTGTAGCACAAGCTGTTTTGATATCGGATGGAAAATGGCGGTAGGAATGTGTCAATTGAGAAACATAACTGGTAAATTTTATAGCTCTCCTTGTTGTTTTGCTTACGGAGTATCTAGTAATATTCCATTTAACCAAGTCGTCCTTTCAGTTTTGCAAGGCATGTTTTAAAGAAGCATCATGAAAACCGACCTTCATGTGTGATTGTGCCAGGTGTGGATATACGTGCATCCTTGTAGACATAATCAATCTATGAGTCTAAAGAGGGAATTGTTGATCGTCTCCTCTGGTATTTAGCAAATATAGACATCTGTCTGTCATTTTATGTATCAATATAACATTTGTGTTCACCTTTAAACATATAGATGGGATTAAACAGTATGCATGGCTTAGTAAAAATATGTGCTCTGACAGTATTAAATATTTTCACGACCCCCTGACATTGGGCTTTGTCTGAAAAGAGAGGATACATCAAACCGGGAATTGCAAACGGCTGGCAGTATAGTCTAAAGCAGTTCACACTTCTTTCAGGAGGGCCAGTTTATAACAGATAGCAGTAGAGGAATCAGGGCCAAAACTTGCTGGGAATGTATCGTTCCGCTTATGTTTGATGCTGTCTATTGGGTGCTGGATCGTAAGCAGGAGTTGATTTCAGATTACTCTTATCAGGTAACTTGTTCTGATACTTTCGCACTAGAAGACAAGGAGGTAAAAAATAGGTATACCTTGCTGGGCTTGTATGAAATTTCGTGCATTATTTTCCAAAGGATAATCGAAGTCTTCAATTAAATGCATAATAATTTTATTGACTATGACGCCCATTAAATTAGCATGAAAGAGCCTACCAACTAGTGAGATCTCTGTAAATTTAGCAGCCTCAATAGTGTCACTAAACCTAAATGTTAGCTTGTCAATATATCTGGTAGGCTTGACTGCCATAGAATCTACACTGAGTAGGGACAACTTAGAATGTTGTACACTTTCTGAAAACGAGGCAGGGATGATTTATAGAAGAGGCTTTAGAGTTTCAGGGTACCACGTCCACTACCACGAGAATAGTTTGTTGTGCAAAACTTTCAGTTACCTGGGACATTACCTTATTAAATGTTTCAGAAACCATCCTTGGAACAGGGAGTATCACGTTAACATCTCTTTAGTTCAGAAAAAAGGTGCTTGAGGTGGACATAAGCGAAGCAAAGCGTGCAACACAATCAAAGAAGGAGTTTTCCAAGTTCGTGCGGAAATGATGGCAAAGTATATTGATGGAGGATCTTGCAGGAAGAAAGGAAGAGTAGTTTTAAACACATATCCTGACTCCTTACCGTTGTTTCAAAGGTAAACGGTGGAGATACCGTTTGTAGAGAAACAATAACCTCATCTCTGCTCAGATTTGTTTGCTTTTCTTCCCTTTTCCGCCGAGCTAACCCCGCGTCCCATCGTTATTTTTCATAGCAATTTTTGAATCTTTTCGCAACGTAGTATGGAGATGTGGTCAGTCATAAACTACATGTCTAATTGCTTTTTTTACCCTCTGCTTCCATTTGCCGTTCCAGACTAAACTATCTCAAAATGACAAGCCAACGGCTTTTCAGCCTCAACAAATTGAAGCTGTGCATTGCCGATTAATAATGCAATCCATATCGAATCGAAAAGTTGCAAATTCGATTGCAAATCAAGTTGTAGCAAGTACTTGACAGTCCCTTTTGAATCGTGCCCAGTGTAGGGTATATATTTTAAGTTAATAAATTTGTAATCAGTGTTGCTTTAGGAGTGGGTAACCAGGCCGTGACTCAGGGCCCCACGATTCAATTGTAAGAAAAGATAGATCAGTAGAATTAACCAATCAAGTGGCATTAAAGTTAAAAAAGAAATTATTATTATTATTATTATTATTGTGATGATGATAATGATCTCTGTCCACAATTTACATAAGGATTTCTTACTGGACACAACAGTACTGAACTTTTTTACTTTCTAACTCCCCCGCCCCCAATGATTATCTAGTCGCTACGTCTCTGTATCGAGCTAATCGTATTCAAAACCTATTTTAAAATGCTTACAGCCTTTGTCTGTGTTTTGCTCTTGGTTTTTTGAACTTTTCCTTTTGTACCTGCTAAGAGTGATAAACTGTCTACAGTGTAGACTTTTTCAAACGTTTTACCCGTTATGCCCGTCAATTCAGTGTCCATATGTTATCAAATCCTAAGTGGGTATAGTTTACTTTGGCGATGAAAAACCACTTTAATCGCGTAGGAAAATTTCAGTACCAATTACAGGTTCTTGATTCACAGTTATATAAACTTATTCACAGTCATAGGTAGCAAATTTCTCTTATTAATTTTCATCAATAAGAAATGAGGTAAAGAGGATAACCGTAGTCATTTATCAATCAGCTTTTTCTAGTGGACTTGTAGCTCAGCTGGTAGAACAGAGGGGCAAGTAACTCTGAGGTCATGGGTTCAAAATCCACCTCGTCCGTCATTCTTTTGATCTAGGTCGTTTGGTAATACTCACGTCGGTCATGTCTGATTACTGTGAATGTGTTATCAATCAGACAATCAATCAATTAATCAATCCGTCGATCGATTCACCAATTGCTGTTGAATAAAAAGTATCAATAAATCATATATAGCGTATGGCATACGGTTTAGATTGATAAAGAGTAATTTAATAAAATCAACTTTAATAGCATAATCAAAAAGCTAAGGGTGGTTGCTAATGGTTTAACTCTGGCTAGTGTCGACCTTCGGACCTGCATCGATCAGGGCTGCACGAAAATCGCACTCAAAAAATATTAAATTACAAGACTCAGTAAAAATACGTTGCAACAAGTTACTGGTAGGCAAGACAGAGTCATGAAAAAATTGGAAATGTTTGTCAAAACTTTCGATTTTGCTCGTTTATCCATCAATTGCGCTAACGTCTTTGAGAATTGAGGCCGGTAAAACCATGGCAATTTTGTATCAAATTGATTGATTGAGAGACTGATTGTTTATGATTTTGTGAAGTCGTGCAAATTTGCTTCAGGTAGTCTATTGACAACGCATTCAATGCTGGGGGATATGTAAAAGCATGAACCCTTACCTCTCAAACAGTGCATCTCAATTTCAGAAACAGACAACTTCAAAGCTAGCTTACTTGCTTTTCTGTTTACGAACCTTTCTATACGAACTGAACTGCTCAATTCGGAAACGGATTCTCAGGTCATCACTTCAATTTTTCTTTAACTGAATACCCCTCCCTTCAAAACCGCGCCGAAGACACGAATTAAACTGAGGGCTGAATTTATAACACGGGCTCCATTCATTATCAAAATCACTTCCAAGATTTTGTAAGACCTCTGAACTACCATTAACCTCAACAAATTGTGAAAACAATGACCAGTTAAATATTTGTAGAGAGACGTCAGTTTTGAAGCATATGTGAAATATAAGATTGAAATTTCGGTCAACAGTGGCAAGCATTGAAGTTATTTCATGCCTCTCGTGTTATACAGATTTTCTTTTCATCTGAAACGTTTTTTGTATGCCCTCTAATTAATGTATTATAACAGACATTCCAGGAAATAAGTGATAGGTCGTTATACTTCAAATTATACATTGATCACACGTTAGAAAGCAAGGCTCTTCATTAGGTCAAGATAATAGTGATAACATACAATAAACTACAAGGGACAACCGACAGTTTAAGCCTATATTCTGAAGGATTTTTACAAAAGAACCCATTTCAAAGGCAAACTTGTCCTGTTGACTGTTAGCTGACTGTTCTTTGCCAGAGGGGCTCATCTGAGATCAGAATCAATGTGAAGCTGATAAACTTGGCTTGAATATTTGCGAATGTATGAGTATCCATGGTGACGTTCTTCTTGCCATCTGTGACCGTGCTAAGGAGGCCTGTACACATTTCTCTTACCTCTCCGTTTTGAGGTAGAACAGATTCTAACCCTGAAATTTTAATGTCGGTGTGAGTTAACCGGTTCAGGCAAGCAGGTGTTTGTCCACCTGCTTCAGTAGAACTTAAATATCGTGAAGCATTGTGTCTCGGAAAGCCCTTCAAGCGGCGTGATTCAAATTGACGTACGACAAACTTGTGAGAGATACAGGATATGACATGGTCTAATTGGACGTAAATAGACAAGTTTAGTCAAGAAAGTGATTGTGATGGCTGAGAAACATATTCGATTTACTGTGAAAAAAACCGAGAGTACTGATGCTGACGCGGAAAATTTATCATCAGATGATGTAGCAGTAAGAATTCTGGACAACCCCCTTACTGGTATGTAACAGTAAAACCCATGAGTTTTGTGAAGTGCGAAGCTTTGATTTGGGATTTGATTTTTGAGATTTTACTCAGCTGATCTATGTGAGGGACCATCTTTTTGCTGACATCTTGGAAGTTAATTAAGCGTGAAAATTCCCCCGCGCTATTCAAACCGTGACTGTTAGTTAATGTTCGCCGTAGAGCATATGTTGGTTGAAATATTGTTTCTAAGATATCATGGGATTTGTCTCTTGTCTTCAATGTATCCCTGAATGTTTAATCAAGTTTGGATTGTATTTTCATTGTTTTAGTTGAACCTTGTAAACTTAATGGCGATGGCATCGACAGTAGTCCCGAAACACATGCGCCTTTGCTGACAGATGAAGACGGAACAACTGCAGGGGAAAGCCATGGCAATTTGGCTTTGTATGAGGTGATAGGCTTTTCTTTTTCTTACAAGGTTCATTTGATACATGTGATAATTGTGTTATTACCAAGGGGAGCTTAAATTGAGCGCTAAGGAATTAAACATACAAAAATCAAAACCCCAACCACGAAGGTCTTAACTGGCGCACCATTGTAGTTTCAAAGTGTTTTGAGAAGAGAGGATTTGAAATGATAAATTTGAATAGATACTAGAGAAATAGAAAAGTATGCCACCAACAGGATTTTTATATTCCCTATTTGTCTAGTTTGTATTCAAAGTTTTTGTAGTTTCCTACAACCTCTCAGATTCTCTTCCTGAGTCTTCAGGATTTGTCCCCAGTTAATATCGATACCAAATTTTGTTTTGAGAAATCTAAACTTAATAATCGATGCAAAGCATAAAGTTAGCATATATCATTACACAAGGAGTGAAAGGACTTCATCCCGATTGTTAGGCCTGTACTTGCTGCTATGTCGTATGCCGATGCTCTGTGTCGGAATCCCAATTGATTGTACTAAGAAGCCTGTAGTACTGTTCCTCTACTTTCACAATGCTTTTTCTGTCCCTACTCATATTTGGCTTCGACTATTCAATCTTTGTCGTATGTCATATATATGTTATGGGTCGATTAAAGTATCCGAGAGTTTACAGAACTACACTAGGACTGTTTACTTTCAAGTTAAGGCCCAAGCATGATATTGAATAGTTTGGCACGTTTACTTGAATTGAAGTCCTGGTACTCTTGTCATTAACAGTTATTCTAGCATATTTTAATGATATTGTTCCAGATCAACTTCAGACATACATGACCGTATTTTCACGCGAAGTTATAAGCCGGCAAGTACTTGCTTTGCACCAATATTGAGCTTTAGCGTGTACAAAGTACTGGCGTCTGATTGTTGAATTATAGAAACTTATAGTCTACCACATATCGAGGTTTTTATGTCGTTTGTCATGTCGATTCGCTAAGACGACCTCGAAGTCGGACCATCCATTGCAAATCCCACGTTCTTGTGAAAGCCTACAGATTCTGCTTTTAATAATGATAGTGAGTCTTTGTTCTACAAATTTGTGGGCGGTCTTACTTATCTTGACCTTCCTGAAAGGAGGATGGTTGACATAAAGAATAGCTGTTATGTTGGGTGAAAATTTACGGACTATGTGTCATAGATGTTGAGATCATTGAAGTACAACCAACAGAGCCTTTTTTGATTACCCATTGCACGTGTGGTAAAAGATAAATTGCACGCAGTCCCAATTAAAGGCTGAACACATGTTTCTTCTTTACAGATGTAAAAGATAAACCTAGACAACTGAGCCAGCTAGATTTATTAAGGTAGGAACTAATAGGTAATGATGAGCGACGTCTTTGTCTTTGAGTTAATCTATCTTGAAAGTGTTCAATGTTAAGAAGTATGTAAATATGTATATATATATATACAACAAAGTTTTATGCGTTTTTCCCTCATATGCCTATTGAGAACATCAAGTGCTTACATTTGAATTTGATGATGCGTATGGTGTATAACGTGCAATGTTTAAATACTAGGGAAAGGGAGCCCAATTTATCGTGATGTTATGGTGTATGATTATGCACATGTTGACATATCTATCTATAAATCTACGTAAATCAACCCAACGTTAAAACTAAATTGCTTAATTCCTTGTACTGGACTTACGTACTACTCAGTTTGACTTCTATATTGCCTTGTTTTGCCATTCTTAGGCACTGTTTAATTTCATTGCAGCCAGATGACCATATCAACATTTGGAGTCTTTGCATTACCTACTGTGTAGTATTGACATGTTCACAAATGCCTAGGGTGTTTTGAGCTTGATAGGCGAATGGAGTTTCCTGCATATAAGTGAAAGCATAACTTGTCTTATGCTGATAATGTTAATTAATGTTAATTTTTATTACCCTGGTCAAGACTAGCAAAAGGCATCATTCAACTCAAACTGTATTTTCTTATTCAATATACATAAACATATATTACCACCAGTATCTTCTCAAGGTGAACTTTTGGAGTCTTATTCCTTCTTTTCCCTCTTTACATCACTTTTCGGTTTCATTTGGATCAAATTTAGATAATGATTCATGTTGACAAAAGCTGAATCGAACCATGGCTATTTCTACATATATTATTTTAACATTCCAAAATGAAGTGAAGTGTTCAAAATGTGTACCTGATGTGTAAGTTACACTGTTAAGAAGAAATGAATATCTAAAATACCAAAACTTTCTACCTAGTATGATGTAAGCCTATACAATGTGTTTATTTCAAAATAGTGTATAGCATCAATGAAAATCTAACTTTTGAATTTAATTGCTGAAAAATGTAAACTTTAAAATACCCACAATTTTTAATTAAGACTCATTTATTAGATGACAATAGATAAGTTTTGAAGACTCAGTGGATAAAGATTTGTTGTGGGATGGACAATTTTCATGGCGTAATGGTATGATGATGTGGTTTTAATGCTGTGCACTTCCCTTTACAGAGGTTAGGGCTATGTCCATATACATAGGACTTGTTACTGGAGCATAGAGCACTTTAAGACTGGATGCCCGTTCTGATACCACCAATGCAATCCTATTTAATAACAACCATGCAGTTTTTAGCAAGGTACTAGTTAGTATCATAAACAGTAAAATATCCTTTATGAGCAATGTTCCATGTGAAACTTTAAGAAGTATATGTGGAAGTGCCCATTTGATTGTTTCAAAACAAAACTATTAAATGTTAGCTCCTGAAATGGGAAGGATTTATGAGGTTTTTTTGTGTGAGTTTCTAAGAGGGTGGTGGTAGATATGGAAAAGAACCATCTCAGTTCAAACTAAAGAAAACAAAGTTGGTAGTAAAAATAGAAAAGCATATATCCCAGATCCAACATCACTAAAAGACATACTGAGGAGTTATTATTATCCTCCATCAGACAGTTTACCATGTCAATGTGACGCACAAACTGAATTTAAAGATGTGCAATATAATGGGTATCTCAGAGAAGGACTGATGATAAGTGTAAATATTCCAGATAAGCTAGAAGGCATAGATTTTTTTACTGGTTTAATGTCTTTTTACCCATTCATGGGGTTTGATGGTGCCCGTATACCTGGGACTTGTTACAACTCTGCCTGCACAGGTTCCATTTCAAGAATCTTCAGGTGACACAACTGCATAACAGGAAAACACAAACTATGCAGGTGCCTACTCACGTAATATTTGGTGAGTCAAGATACTACAATAAGAACCTGCTATGCCAACAAGCATGAACCTAGAATACAGTGAATGGCAAATGCATTAAAACCCCTAAGACATTTTCAGATAGTTAAATTTAGATAAGTGTAAGAGAGGGAAATATAATAATAGATGGTCAATGAGTTCTGTTATCACACATTTGTGTAGCATACATCCATATAGACTTTAAAAATAGGTGCGAGAAACAACACCACACTAGTCTTCTGTAATCAGATATTTTGTCAAACCATTCTCAATCACAACGTGGGACGAAGTCCCTTCTGAATTATATACCTTTACTTAAATGCACGATATGTACCGGAGGTGACCTGGGCTCTAATATTAGCGTGGTCACCACAGACATTTCGAATTATCATGATTGCTTGTGTAAAAAGCAGCCCCGGCCAAACTAAGAAACTTTCCTAGACACTAAATAATGGCAATCTACTGTTTAGAAACATACAAGAAGGTGTATTTACTACTGCAAACATGATTGATGCTCCACAATTCACCAGCCAAGACGTTAACAAAGAAACTCAACATATCTTATCAAAGTGCTTTTCAATGATACGTTTTAATGTCCGAGTTATTTACTACTATATCTATGAATGAAACTTGTATTAAAAGTTAAACTAAATTTAAGAATATAAATATATCACTTTCAATTTGGATGTTTGATGACACCAAGAAAATAAATAGAAATGTAAAAGATCTAGCTATATACCTAGAAAATGGTACCAAAGCTAAAACAAGAAATGATGTAGTCTGCAGTAGTGAAAATATGGCGAAAACCTGCACGGATCTTATACTTTACAGCTTCAATTAGAAGCAAAATATCAGTACGAAATATTAACTGTCTATTTGTTGGAAATAGCAGTATTTCGGGGAAATTAATTAAAACGGAACTAAATCAGCTAGCTTTTAAAAACTAATCAATACACATCAGAAAATTTATATTTATTTATGTATGCGCGAAAAAGCTAGGCAAGATCCTTTGTTCACACTCGTCTTCTACTATAAACAGGTTCTTTAGATTAACGTTTTTAAACGCAAGTTGCATTTATAAGTAAAACTTGACCATAGATACAAGACAAGAAGTGGAAAATCGTTCCTCAGGTTTCCCCTTGTAAGAACTGAGACTCCAAAAATCCTATTTCCTTTCAAGGCCCCCATTGTTTTAATGAACTTCCAGGTGAAATTCGATCGTTAAATCCTTTAGTGACTTTTAAATCGAAACTGAAAAATATCTTTTAACTTTGAAATAATATTTTTAGCATAACTGAAAGCCGACTGTAATTTTAATTGTAAGTAACTTGTAAGGGAGGTTTTTGGCTTCATTTTTATGGGGGGGGGGGTTACTTTTTTCTTTTATTCTATCATTTTGCACTGGGCCCTTATTGATAACAGCATTCGTTTGGTGACAAGGTCACCCTGCATAGATAACTATTATTGTTATTATTAAGGTTTATAGCATTCACCCTTATGTAAATAAATGTAATGAATTCAACGGATGTACTCGTGACACTGATCTCTAAAAAGCACTGGATCGAGCAACTTCCGTCTCAAAGCGAGCTCAGTCGTTGAACCCCATTTTAGTCCCCTGATACAAGCTTATAAACAATATTACGAAACAATGTGGACTTTCCCGAACCATCTTAACTTTAGGGGACTAGTATCACTGATCTTTATCGAGCTTCCCGTTGTTTCCCACAGCGATAAGGTGTGGTCACGAATACTAGCCCAGAGAAGTTAAAATACAGTGGGAATATCCGCCATGTTACGTAACATCGTTTACAAGCTTTGTTTGATGGGGACTGAAATGGCGTCCAATGACTGACCTCGCTTTGAGACTGAAGATGCTCCGTCCATTGTTTTTTACAGATCAGTGGCTAGTATTCGTGACCACATTTCTCTACCGTTAGAAAGAATTGGAAAGCTCGATCCAGTCTTTTTTAGGTATCAGTGGTTCTTGACCATCTACCATCCTTCTACCATAATCAGACACCAATGAATAATTGATCACAATCCATTTACGTTATGTCCGGAGAAGTAAGAAGAGAAAAATATAAACCTATTGGACAAGAGTTACTGGAAAAACGAATGTCAACACATATTACGAAAAGTTTCTGGACGAAGTTCCAGAAATAAACAAAACACGTTTCCCTATAGTAAAAACGTAAAAATAAGGAAGAAGAAAAGAGAGATCCTCAATGAGTAGATAACAAATGGTCTTCTTAAGGAAGTAATATCTACATAGACGTAATTGTTTAAAAAAACCTGGAAAGTCGTAAATTCTTTCATTGTATTGAAGAAAAAGCAAAAACTAGCTAATATGTGAAACGGATGTTAATTCATGCCAAAAATCTGGTAAAATATGAAAATACCAGGCTTGATGCCGAAATCAAAAACAAATCTACACGCAAAAAAATGCAATCGACTACAAATCATGGTCGAACAGGATATTGGATGCAAGCTGTGGCTAATAATATTTTACTTCCAAAGCATAGCTACCAAATTTCCTTATTCAGAATTTATGAGGAAACCCATGAATCCATATAAATGTACTACAATAAATGACAAAGATCCGAAAAATACCGGTCAAATTCTTTAAAATAAAAAAGGCCCCTCTTTGGCATAGAGGATTTAAAAATATCATTGTCACATCGTCAAGATAGCAGACAACCATTCTACTAACACATATATTTAATAGCGCGATGAGAACTTGATTTGTTACTGACCTTCTGAAAATTGCTAAAGTTACACCTATTTGTGAAAATGGCAAAGCGTAACTACTACCCAACTTCTGGGCAATGCATGTCTCAGTTTATCAAAGATATTTGACAGTGATACTTAAAATCTCATTAGAAAATGTTCCATTTTATGGCGTTAACAGTTAATAACTATAGTAGTTACTATTACCAACTTTAAAGATAGGAAGCAGTATATCGACCTGAAAGGAACAAAAATTAAACATCTCTTAATATAGTTTCCAAATATTTGTTGGTGGTAAAAAAACAATAAAAATGTACGAAATAGCGAAAACATTTTTGTACTGATAAGCATTTTTCGGCCGACATTCCACACAGTACAAAATCATCAGAATTGAAATTAAAAAGGAAGGGATAAAACGTATACCCAACTGTGTTTTCAAAGTAGCCAATCAGAACTCTGCCTACCGGATCTGGCAGTGTCAGGCAAACAAAGCTTTTAAGTCCAAAATGTTTTCGCTACATCGTGCAGCTTTAATATAGTTTCACATTCCACAGATGCCTATTCCTGGTAGTTTGTTATAGTACATTTACATAAACGACTCAATAAAAATCATCAACCCAAACTACATGTTACAACGCTTGCTGACGAGACAAACGTATTTTGCTCATTTAATATTATTTTAAACCCATACCAACAATCAGTGAGCACCAAGTGAATACTCATCATTGGTTTAGCATCAACCGATTCTAAATAATGCCCCCAGATTCTGTGCTGTTCACGTTACCATGAATAAACCAATCGATATACTTATTCCTTATACAAACTTACATAAATAAGATGCAAAGAGACCCTAGGTTTTAGGTACAAGTCCAGATGAAAATTTAACTTGGCAAAGACAGATTTATAACATTAAGATGTGAGCTGTAAATAGGAATAGCATGTTGTAAAAAGGGATAGAAAAGTACCTTAATCCTCGTATATTACGGTGTCTCGATTTTGAATTGGATTCACACTTACATGAACTATGCCAATGGCTGGCTTAGTCTTAGCTGAACAAAATGTATAGACTAGAAAAGTGAGTACATCTTATCAGTTTGTATTAGTGTTTAGTTTGCAATACTTTAACATGTGCTAACAATGTAACGCAAAACATCCATTTTCTGGAGATCAGCAAGCATAGCATCACTGAAAATGTGAAAAACATTTCATTTTCTGTCATTTGCCCTCTCTTCCTTTGGAATTTTTTCTCAGCATAAACTTTTGCTTTGTTTAGCATCCAATATGGGCATATTTGATAGAAAGTTTGGATCCTATTTAGCCCCTACCCTTATATTATTGACTTTAAATAAACGCTTTTC
Organism: Carybdea cf. marsupialis auct. non (Linnaeus, 1758); assembly: GCA_010016065.2. Lineage (NCBI taxonomy): Eukaryota > Metazoa > Cnidaria > Cubozoa > Carybdeida > Carybdeidae > Carybdea > Carybdea cf. marsupialis auct. non (Linnaeus, 1758). The sequence goes on along the minus strand of JAAAKL020002179.1, from coordinate 12,428 downwards.
AGATATTTTCAGCATCGTGGCATCTTTAGGTTTCGAAGTGTTATGAGCAAGGAGCCCGAAAATGTGGTCATGACCTCCTTTTGGTAAGCCTCTTCTTACGTGCACTTGACACCCTTGTGTCACTTAGCTCGTACAATGAAAAACATGCAAGCTGTGGTATTTTTTGTAGCAAAACTGGTGTTGTGCATCTTATGTACAGAGTTCTGTATACGCATGGAAAATCAAATACCAAATTGCTTTTCTTGAGATAAAACAGAACATCCTTTTTAGTTGGAGACATCAACTTCCAGATAGTAAAAACAACCTGTACCGCCTATTGTGGTCTCACCCCTGTGATTATGTTCTGAATCAAAAGGGACAGCGGCCCAAATTATTAGGTACGGAAAACACGGACGTCAGAATGTCAAATATTACCAACACTCGTTATCGCGTAACCATTGTTTCTAACAGTGTTTTAATAAACTTTTAGTAAGATATATATTCTTGGCAACGACATTTAATAAGATTTATCGTACACCAGTGTGAACAAACTGTCAACTGGTTAGTATAAAGGTCAGAAAAGATTGCTTCCGTCCTCAGAAGCGACTTACTAACAAGCATATGAAGGAAGGAAAGTTTCCCCATCCTCCTCTACCTCCTTCGTAAAACAGCGGCAGAGGTGCAGCACTTAATGAAAGTGAAGTACCCTTCACAATCAATGCGGGGATTTAAAAGTAGCAAAGTAATCGTCTACATAAGTGGAAATGTACGTTGGCAAGACACTCCGAGAAAGTACCGTCCTCACTGTTACAACTTTGTTACTAGCATGTTAAACGAAGTGCTCCATCAAGTCTACCACCAAAGACTTTTCATTATTGTTCCCTTACCAGGAAGCCTATTTGGAATAAATACACCAGATAAGACTGGTTTTGTATTCATTTCCAGTCCCCATTGCTATCGCAAGTGGAAAAACCGCCAGTTTTGAACTTTGAAGAAAACGGCGGGCACGAAAGTTTAAACATGGTCAACAAGCGCTTAATTTTAGGATGATGTAAGAACGGTTATAAAACTATACTAAACTCTGACATTGCATTTTAGAACTTTTCTTTTTATAACTTTCAAACGACAGAGTATTTGGGGATTCATTCCATGCACATAACAAATGATTCGTTTTTTAAAACATCGTGAGTATTCTGATTCAAGGATGGTGAAGCCAAAGTCTCAACTGGTTAAAAGGTAAGGTAGTCATAAATCAAAAAGTTGGGCAAGGCACCCGCTTTCTATTTAATTCTTATTAGTATCATTGGCACCAACGGCGATGGTGAAGAAAACAGACCAGTTTTTAATTGAAAGAGAACGGGTACAGAAAATACAAAAGATGGAGTTAGCTGCACAAATTGGCACAATTACTTACACTTGGTATTAATTATATTTCTTGCATATCTTGCACAAGAGGTTCGTGAATGCTTCACATTTTGTGCCACTAACCCAGCGAAACATAATGTTGTCCTACAAAGGCAAACCGTTTCGGCCCCATTTCCCTCCGCGAATCTTTTATTTTTCTACATATTTATATCGGAATATTGTATTTTGCCCACGTCTTATGAAATGATGTGTATACTAAATGCATTTGATGCGTTATTAACTAAGTTCCTGAGTGGGCCGCTAAAGATACCTCCGCCAGTGCAAAGGTCTTGCTCAACCATCGTGAGAATGGCAATGTGTTTGAAGACCTTATGAAGTATAGAAGAGGTTGAAGTTAGAACGTAACGTCACTGTATCTTTATCTTGACCTGATTACCTTGAATGTAACGATTTTCCATTTATTGTTAGTATAGAAGTTTTTTATTTGTTTTCTCGTTCCTATCTTATTAGTGAGCAAGGTTGGTCAATGTGTCACATCTGGATTGCCCTGATTATAACTTCTACAATGGTCATAAAAGATAACAGGAGCATAGCTTGTACTGTATTTTAGATTTATTCTCTAAGCCTTGCAATGTATTTTTTAACCTATTGATAATAAACAGGGTTTGGTTGGTGATTTATAGCCAAAGCTAGATCTTGTTTGACTCACTTAAAATTATAGTAAATCACACAGACTAAACTTACATAGTTGTCCTATATTTTTCATCTTTATTTACTGGTGACTTACACTAGATGCACTACCTACTATATTTCCCGACCTACCCTCATACATTTCTAGTCTTATTGCACCTTAAAGGTGCGGGTTGTTAGGCACATGAACGTCTTCAGAAGCAGAGACAAGAAATTTTCTCAAAGCTGAGAGAGTTAATGTCATTGAAGAAATAGAGAGCAAGTTGACTCATGTACGAAACATCGATATTTAGTTGTTGGTATCATGAGCCTGTTTAAAGGGGCAACAACAATTAAAATGTCTATTGTCATTTGAGTCATCTCGCGTACGTCTATCAGATGAGACAACACTGGTTGCCAAAATACATTACTCTTCTTTATTCACATTTCGACATGGATGCAGTTTCTGGAGTGGTATGGGCAGAATGCTGTGAAGGAATCATCCTGGCAGTTGTAGCACAAGCCTAGTTTTCAGTCAAATGTTGCACGATTTCTGAGTCACCTATAGGGATTACAGCTTTGATTTTGCTTAAACAACTGATAAAAATGTTGACTCTATATTCGGTTTACTTAGTACGGCTGGAGCATGTCGCGCTGTTCTGTCCTGCATTCTCTGTAACCTGCGGCAAATATATTTGTTCTACGTGGTGTATTCGTAGATTTGTAAGAAGGGGGAAGAAGTTACATTTAACGTTCATGGATTCTAAACTACAAGACAGAAAACTCACTTAATACAAAATAACTGGTACAACATCAGTACATTTCAATTACGTAACCTTACATATTTCAACCGCACTTCATTGTTCTGTAAAATTATCTTCCTAAGAAGCTATCGTATAAGAAACCAATAATTAATGGTCGTAGTTCTATTTTGTCATTTCTCAAGATATATGAAATTCTCTCGTATATAAGTTGTCCCTCTTAAGCCAACAATTCTAACAAAAGGCCTATTCAAACTTGAATACGCTTTTCCTACTATTATAAAAGATTGCGGAGAAGAGAGAATCTGAAATAGTTAGATCTTGGTTGGTTGCCTAACTCAGTTAATAGAGCACACACGGCGAATGTGTAGGTCAGTGGTTCTATTCCAGGTGCTGACAATGTTCTATTTTTTTTACTATCTTTTAAAATCTTATTACAATACAACAACCGTGCATTTTACTGCTATTGAACAGCTCCCGGGCTGTTGGAGAAACTAGACTGAAAATAGACGCACAATCGTAGAGAGAGCGTGGAAGCATCACTCGTCTGAACTTAAGTTAACTTGCATCAATTCTGATACCTTGAGGCAATAACAGAGGACTATATGTACAAAGAAAAATTGAGTTACAAAAGGAAATGACCAATTACGTACAGGAAGTAGCTAACATTAGAAACGAAAGCGAGATAATGAAAGCGAGGCTATGACATCATTAACACGTAACAAAATAACCAACACGGGTCAAGTACTTTTCGTGAGTCAAAATGTATAATCGTGGTACATGTCGACAGCCAGTCTTGATTCTATTCAAACTTTAACAAATAGTGTTTGTTTCCGGTGAATCTAATACAATTTATATCAGAACGATGTTAAATGACGATACACTACAGATGTTCTCTCAGTCGGAGATCTGCCACCATGCCGATAAGCACGCCACTGTTAACTACCAAACCTTGGCGAACACCAAAATTGAGTTCAATGAGATTGAAAGAACTCTAAACGGATTGTAAAATGAGCAAAAATTATATCATAATATACGAGAAAACAGTGGGTCAGAATAGGCCTCAAGTAGTTATAGATTCGTCAATAAATGATGCTACTCTCTTAGAAGTTGATACACAAGATAGAATAAAATGGCCAAGCAAATTGTTTATTTCGATATAAAATGAAGTAGTTTCGTTTAACTGTTTAGCTTAAATAGTCAGTAATTATGATAAGATACCTGATTGACAATGATCGGAGTACATAGCAGCATTTGTTGCAACCATTTTGATCTGCGCTCCTGTGGCGATGTTTATTCCTTGCCACTCAGTCGCCATCAAGAGTTGCTAAAATACAAAAAGATCGTTTGTTTCTGGCCCTATTTGGACGATAGAAGCATCCAAAATAATACTGCACGGAATTTCATTATATCGATTGCTCTAAGCAGTGGCGTAGCCAAAGGACGTGCATGCCATACCCATCTTTATCTTATTTTAATACCTTAAAGCAATATACTCTGTCAATCATTTTGTTTAAAACAGTGTTTAACACAGTAGTGGCATACTAGTAGAGTGTCAGACTCACACTCCGAGGGTCGTGAGCTCGACCCGACCCTGAGCATGCCTGCTACGATCCCGGAGGTACGGTGCTCTGTCCTCTGCTCTCGTGAAGTGGGAAACTATGTTTCGAGAGATAGGACAGAGGGGGGACTGCACACATGAATAGCAAGAATAGCTAGCATAAAATAGCATGAAAAGTAAGCATAAAAAAGTAAGCATGAATAGATTGTCATCCGAAAAGGAAAAGTAACACGTTCCTAGAAGTGGCTTCGGCCTTGATCAGGGCGAATACAATAAAAAAAATAAACTCCCGAGTTTGTTGGTCTCAGTTAAAAAGCTAGCAAGTACACATTCCCCCAGTACGACCATGTTAGGTTACATATAGTAGAGCACAATCAAATACAAAGAGCTGATCTTACAATATCTATTCAAGCCGGCCAGGGACACTTCGTAAAGAAATGGGTACTACAAAGCTTTGTAACTAAGACAAGCCAAGTCGGGAATTGATTTATTAAACAAGGTGGTTGATTTAGTATATGGTTATAAGAATATTTATTGATAATTGGTGATTGAATAACATAAATATTAAGAAGAGAAAATGGTTCAATCTCTGACTTTCTCAGATCTATTGGAAATGTTACTAGTAACGACCTTCATGGCCTTAACACCACTGTACCTGGTAGATCTATTTTGCCTTTACTAATACTAAAAAGGCTTTATTGACAAGGAAAAAAGAATACATTTCAAGATTATTACGTGGGCCATTGTATCCATATTAAGAAATTACTGTACTGTTATCATTGGTGCAACTTAAGCAGATCGTGAGAACAGTGTAATACAGACGTGTTTTTTCAAACTCACGTATAGCTGTTGCTGAAATATCCACCTGCTTGTTATTATGGGAAAAAGAATCAACTGCTGCCTGTTTAAACCATGAAAAGATCCCCGGCCTCGACTGCTAGATTATTTCATGTTGAGAGAAGATAAACGCTCAGCTTTTTGATTTCAACAGTCTGGTCATCCATGGAGTGCATATATAAACATACGATGTATGGATAAAGACTGTCTTATATGGTATCGCTAAAGTTGTCCAAAACTATTCTCCAATTACTTTCTGCTGCGATAATGTCACTTTTTTTAATTCCAATTCCAGTCGTCAGCATCTTTCTTTAATGCAGGATGATCCCTTTTAAAACCTATCACAATGAATGACTTAACAACCAAATTCACTATTTTAAGTCACCCTCCCTTGTGTATAAACTCCCTCTCTTCATATGAGATGTCGTTTATTATAGGATTATCGCAAGATTCTGAATAACAAGTACGATCTTCCCTATTCTTTCCTACGTTGAAACTACCACCAGAGAAAACTGACACCTTTAGTCGGAGCAGCTATTTTCCTTCATCGTCATCATCAGCAGCATCATGATCATCATGATCATCATGATCATCATCATGATCATCATCATCATCATCACCATATCATCCTTATCATGTTCATCATCATCATCCTTATCATGATCATCATCATCATGATCATCATCATCATCATCATCGTCATCATCATCATCACGTCGAGAGCTCTTCTCGGATCCTCCTGACTCGTTCATACCAGTCATCTCTATCAGACATTGCTGTTGAGAGATCTGGCAGGCATCCGAAGTCATCTATCAGTTGGTCAATGTAGCTTCAGTGAGTCCTTCCAATTGATCCTCTACCATGCATTGGCTGCCAGAGAAGGATTTCGCTTGCAAGTTCTGATTTCTTTCTCCGTGGGTGGCTAGCCACCCGGAGTCTCATCTCTTTTATTGCGTCTGAGATAGGACGTAGGTGTCCGTATAAACGCTTCTTTGTTGGATGTTTTTGTCCTTAAAGCTGAAATACACTGTACGATTAATCGATTAGTTTTCTACTGATTCGATGCAATGACTTATGCAGTTTAAGCATGGCTTACTAAATACGTTATTACGCAAACCATGAGTTTAAGCACAGTTTTTATAAATCAATAAACTGTAGTTTAAGATAACGGATGAAAAGTTTATAGTATTCCTTTTAATTCAACATTTTCAAAAAAGTTGGACGTGGTTAACGCAGGGCAATTTAAATAACAAGCCTACTGAGCATGGAGCGGCAGTCAAAAGCTGGAGACCATCCAAAATTTTGATTTTCTCAAGCGAGCAAATATTTATACAATAATGTCTGCATAATCAACGACAACCTCAAATGAAAATCAAGATCATAATGGTAGACTTAATATCTTAACCGTGAGACCCTCATATTCCGAGTAAAGTGACGACCATCAGAGTACCCAAGCATTGATAAATGACCATGGAATGTTAATCAGGTGTTCATATCAATAGAAAGACGAAGTTCATCTGATGATGAATCGCGTAGAACAGGAAAACATTGTAAGAGTGATACCTGTAAAGTAGTTTAGACATTGCTTTGGGACACAGTAGTCACGTACAGACAGAAAAAGGAATTTAATAATTCAACATTTTTACAGGTTTAAAAGGTAAGTTGTTTGATTTTTCCACAGTTTGAGTTAGAAGACAGCACGTACTTAGACATTGCTTTGGGACACAGCAGTCATGTACAGACAGAAAAAGGAATTTAATAATTCAACATTTTTACAGGTTAAAAAGGTAAGTTGTTTGATATTTCCACAGTTTGAGTTAGAAGACAGCACGTATTAAAGTGTAATACCAGGAATCGCATTTGTGTCTTTTTATGCTTGAGTTGGTTGGTAGGCCTATTCGATATGCCTCGTATGTGCTGTGCTATGAACTGCAATAGGAAATAAAACAAGGACAAGAACGATGAGTGTTTTGTCTTCCAAATGATGTAGAGGAACTTCAACAAAGAATGAAGATCACACCATGGCACAATATCCCAGACACTAAGAATACAGCCATAGTTCCCCATGTTCTGTGTCTCTAGTATCAATTTTCTATATCTCTTGTATCTATTGAAATTATTGCTATATATAACGATGGGCTACAGCTCGGGAGTATAGCTGCATATTGAAGAAGCCAGTTATGTAGATTATATAGATATATACCTTGGCTCAACTAAGGCCCGTAGCTAGGACGATTTCAGCAGGCGGCAAGACGTTTTTGCAGGGAGGTAATGCAAAAATTGCGATATGAAATTCTATGTACCAAGTCAATTAAATTTTCTGCATGCAGGGGGGGGGGGGAGTGTTAACATGCTTTGCCCCCGTGCCCCTTGGGTACGGGCCTGGTTCAACTTCCTCCAGCATTTGAATCCTCTTGTGTAATAAATCCTTGTTGTTTTCCGAAGAAGCCACCGCTAAATGACGCCATTGTCAAGCAAGTATAAACATTAACTTTGAAGAGGAACAGGTTTTAATGGTAATTACGTCACAATTAGTGATGCACAAACAACTCATAAGTTCAAAATTGTATACGGTAGTTAAGGGCATTGAATCCCTAGGAAATCTACACGAAAAAACCTGATGAACTGATTCGATGTAAAAGCTTATCCTGTATTTTATCTCAGATCAGATGTGGTCAAACTTATCAACGTCACTGGCAAAGTTTTGATTGATTACGTCCAGACGTGCCACATAAAACTATTTGAATACTGCCTAAACAATCTCTAATTATTCAGCTCCTTAATTTGAACTGGTGACACCTTTTTTATCTACCCTAAATATAAATCATTCTGCAGTAGATGCATGTATTTCTATCTTGTTTCCACAGATACATATTTCTGCCTTAATTCGAACATTTTTTTAGTACTGCAAAACTTGAAAGTAGTGAAAGGGACGCCTCGTTTGATTTTCTTCGATGCTTTTATTCTTCTCAAGACAATACAACAAAACTAATCAAATTTTAAATGTCATAGTTTTGTTACAATGGTAAGGTAAAGTGACAATAGGATACAAATTAAAATAACGAAAGTGTTGATATTGCATTGATGAGTGGATGGGGGATATTACAAACAGTATCTATACAACGAAACATAAAATTACGGGTGGCATAGTGAAAGACAATCTGAATGGCAACGGATTATCGACACATGTTCACGAAAAGATCACAAACAACGAATAGACAAAAAATTGAAACTAAAAAGTTAAAAATTAAGTTAAAGTAAGTTCAAAAACAATATATGTTTGTTTACAAAGAACAGACCTTAAATGTGAAATAAAGACTGAATCCAGTTCCTTTAAGTGGAGGTCACTCCTGCCTCGATACAGTACGGTGAATCTACCGTTTAAGTTACTTTCAATGAATTTTAGACTACATAGGAGTTGTTCAGCCTTATTCATGCTATCCCAGCAATCTGAAATTATAGGGTGTTGTATCATAAGTGACTCAGTGTAAATGATCTTATCCTCTAAAAAGCTGACATTTGCAAATTTCAAAAAATTTTGTTCAGATTCTAGAAGTCTATCACCACCATAACTGTATTTGCATTTATAGTCTCCTTGGGCTTGATTTTTTAGTTTGTTTTGGAGGATTTGTTTGCTTTTTTGTGTATAATTGTTGTTGCCGTGGTATGATGGCAAAATACATATATGTATACATACATGCATACATACAGACATACAGACATACATTCAATCATACAAAAATACGTACGTAGACACATACGTACATACAAAGTACGCACATATACATACACACATATATAAATGCATTCTATCATACACAGATATGTGCGTAAACACATACGTACATACATACGTGCATGCATAAATACATTCATTCAATGATACACAAATACGTACGTACACACATACGTACACACAAAGTACGCACACATACATAAATGCATTCTATCATACACAGATATGTTCGCTACTCCGAGTTTCACGTAATCACGATCATCAGGCAAATTACATACACACATACATACGTGCATGCATACATAAAGGAAAAGGCGGTGACTTTACTACTCAGTTTATCGCTAAGACATTTCCCTTCTCGAGAATCTCACGAGTTGGGAAACTCACCGTCTTTTCCTTCTGTCATTTCTCATATTGCCCTACATTTATGTATCGAGTATCGACTATTATAGTCACTCAACACCTTGTGTTACATACATACATACATACGTACATACATACATACATACATACATACATACATATATATATGCATACATACAAAATGTACAGGAAGGCAACACATATCAATCCTTGTGATATCTGCATTTCACTAACAGGGTTAGTTTGCTACCCGTTAAATGTTGTGACAAAAAGAATTTTTAGTAAAAAAGGAAATTGTCTGTTTAATTTCTGAGTAGATCCAAGTTGTCTATCATAATTAAATTAAAATCAGAAACTGATCACACAAGTTATTGTTCAAGTGACAACATAGTAAAGGTATTATAGGTATCAGGCAATTGTCTGCTACGTTGAAAATGGCTTTGATCTTAGTCTTCGGAAAGTATTCATAGCATTTCATGTGATATGCTGATTGCGTTTGTTGATAAACAAGATATCAAAAACCTCAATACAACTCTTATTTCTATTTAGTCTGAATATATGATTTATCTGGAAGCAGAAAATTGTAATGGACACGTCGAACATGGTTTCTTGTCTTTTCGTTAGGAAAATACTGGAATTAGTTGTTCGAATTCCAATGGTCACCCTGATAAAAAAAACCCCCTGAAAGTTGCGTAGATCGTAATCAAATTATTTTTGTCGACAGAGTACTGGCTTCAAGAACGGCAAATTATTATGGAAAACATTGCGTTTTAAGGAGGGGCAAATGTCCGGGGGGCAAATGTCCGGGGGGCAAATGTCCGGGGGGGACATGTCTGGGGGGCAAGAGTGGGGGAGGGGC
>JAAAKL020002178.1:0-27171 GCA_010016065.2 Carybdea cf. marsupialis auct. non (Linnaeus, 1758) | reverse complement strand
GTTGTTGTACTAGTTCCACTCATGTAAATCTTGCTGTCCCCGTCGTAATGGGTGAAAACAGTGAGAATGATCTGTACGATGTTGAAGCTGAATTCTCTGTAAAGTTACAGAATAAATATATGCCACTGAAGTTTGAAAAAATATATATATTATTATTTACATGCTACAAGATCAAGCGGTATTAGTTATACCATACTACAAGGTGCAATGAGTGGTGAAAGAAGAAGAGGTCGTCAGCACAATAAAAAAATGCGACAACAGTTACGAATGAACAAGACTCACACCAGAACAGTTCCTACGATCAGCAGAGAGGTGTGGAGAGATGTTATTCGTCAGAGTACCACAGCGCCCCAATGACCTTCAAAAACGGTTACGGGATAGAGAAGAAGAAGTTTATTTCATTTTGAAACCATGAGGGATACTGCAGTATTTGTTGGAGATTTTTATAGAGGATTGAGTGTGGAAAGACTGATATTTCTCTGACATCTAATCTCTGATTCTGAATTGGGTCAGTTGCCAAGGAATAGCAGCTAAATAAGAAAAGAGATGGTGGAAGCGGATTCTCTCTAATCATATTATGGTGTTTTACCTTGGTAAACAAACGCATCAGTTTTGAGGTAGTCTAGGGGAAGTTAATATAACAGAGACGTAGCTTAAGGGGTGAGGAAGATCGTCTGACCGACCTCCTTTTTCTTGCCTGCGTGCCCCTTACCCGAAAACAAAGCAAAAAACAATCAGGTATTTTTCAATTAAAAGAAGAATATTAGATTGGCATTCTTATAGATATTAAGGCTGTCATGTCGGACCATTCAAAGAGGATACTTATTCTAATGCTTTTTCTGTTTTTACGTATTAATAGTTTCGCCTTTGCGCAAAAAGAATTGTAGGTACGACTGTTAACATCGTTTTTTGTTTTTTATAGAAATTTGTCAAGCACTGGCATTTCATCCGTGCCTTATCATGGTTTGGAAAATTTGGAGTATCTCTCCCTGCGCGAGTCAAACAACATTTGGACCATTCCGAGTGAGATTGTACAACTTCCTAAACTACGTTACGTGGAAGTGCCCAAGGCACATAGATTCCTGTGTTGCGCTTTTATCTATGAACGGAAAAGAGTTGGACACTTTGGATTTGGCCGAGGCTCAAACAGAACAAAAAATTGCACGACGAACACACCGGCCCCGACAAGGCACGTAGGAACTCGTGCTCCATGGCCAACGGGACAAAGACCAGTTGCTACACATACGTCTGGTAAGTTCGTTGAGGAGAGCAGATATGTTCTAATATATGTAATCCTTTTCTATAGTTGAGTATGCTTAGAATTTAGGATTTCATTCTGTACTACCCATGTTGTAAGTGATATCGTTAACACTGAAGTCAAACTTTTAATTCCTTGCACATTCTTCGAGCCATAGGTTTACGTTTATTTGCGACCGGGCCTTGTCTTCAAGTCACTTTGCGTCAATGATAAAGACGTACGCCGCGGAGAGCATACAGGGAGATTGTTTTTCATCTATTACGTCGGACGATAATTCGCGTAACGGGTTATGATTACTTTAATTTTTTTACAGGATGAAATGCAATGAGAGGGTCATCAATTACTCGCCAACGTTGCCACCCAATACTGACTGGTTGTAAATTGCAATGGAGATGGCCTTGCAAATTATCTTGTCGGAAAACAAACACAAAGACGCTCTGTACGCCATTCTATTCACTATGAGCTGTTTGCGAATCATTTATTATCCAATCTCGCCAACTTTTCAGCAGAAAGTAAACGTTATGCTTTTCGTATGGCAAATATAACGCGTATCAGCGGTATACTGTTGAAATACGTCCTTCACGTTCTCTGACGTAGCATAAATGTCTAAAAAGCACAACAGCTTAGAACAGCAAAACAGCTTGATATATTAAATGCCATTGGTGCTGCAGCTTTCTACCCCCAATTGATTTTTTGGTTAACTAAGGGTGACGGGTTACATCGCGCAGTTAAAATACTAATGTAATCCAAGGACAAGCCGGGTTGGCAGTAGGCCGATATTGTAACATTTCACAACATGTTTTCTTGTTTAGAGACAGGCGCAGAGAGTCATCTAGGGGGCAGGAAGCACAGTTTCTTAAGGGTAATATTGATGAAGCTTTACATCTAGCAAATCCATGTGCCTTACTTAAACCACTACAAAAACCCCGAAATACTTTTGGAAAAACTAAGGTGCCCTCAGACGTAGATTGAAATGAGCCCCTATTTAAGCGACCCAACGAAAAACTCGATTTAAGTGCTTATCTAGGTAGATGCGCACCTAGATTATCTACGTAAACACCTAAGTATGTATGCCCTCACTTGCCGTTACCAAGACCTAGATTTTGGCTCGGCTGTTATATTGTTGAGCATTATATAATATACACGATAGGGCATTGTTAAATTGTCAATGCTTTAATTTGGTTGTAGTTTTTGATGTTACAATAAAAATCATCGAGTTTAAGAGAAACATGCTAGTAATGGATTGTATCACATAAAGAAAGGAATATGAAGCTTCCTTAAATTGTTCGTTTATTTGTTATCTGGTCAAATCACGGGAACGTAACTTCAGGGATATTTACAACAAAGAACCAACTTGGTTCCTTCAACTCTTTATACCTTTCCTCTTTCTTCTTGATAAATTAGTTTCTTATATCCATTCACTAGGGTCAAGAAATACCAAACGCCCGGCCATTACAGGTGGTTTTTTCATGGGTAGAAGTGCGGGAAGAAAACTTTTGTGGATTGATGGGTTTATCCGCAATAATGGCACCTCAACAACGCCAAGTCGGTAAGTATAAGGTAGTTTTATATCGGTGTAAGAAATCGTTATCTTGTTTTCAACTTATTGTACTATGAACAGCTCCCTCAAATTGGAATCTTGATATGTATATTCCAAGACGTAAGAGTGTTCTTGTTATTACTTGTAATTCCGTTGTGCTAATGCGCGTCATGATGTGTAAAGTAATCAGTACCAGTTAGTCAGCGAAGAAGGACGTTGCACTGAGATTACTTGTATCCATTTAGGCTACCGTCGTATTTTATATGGCCAAGCAAACTAGATAGTTTACAGTATGGTAGAACAAGAATGCTTTCGACTGAAGCTATCGTATATGGTCAGTCAATGGTTATCCAGCACTGCGCTTAAAAGTATAAGGAGAAGTTGTTTTAGAGGAAACTTTAAGAGAAGGGAAATATTTTGAAAAGCGCAGTACCTCACAAGTAAACATCGTTATTGCAGTTGAAAACTTCTTTAATGAAGTTAAACACCTAACATATCCACGGGTTTTAGCATCGGATATTTTAAATAATTTGGTTTTCTTACAAGATAGCTTTCCTACTCACTTAAACTTTCTTGGAAGGATTTCAAGGAATCTAAATACTTCTGTGGCCAGGACTCATCTTTTTTCCGTTACCATGGCTACGTTACTTGATTGAGCGAGTAAGTGATTGATTGACTCATTGATTCATTCCTTGAATGGGTGAGTGATTAATTGATTGGCTCATTGAGTGAGAGGGTGGGTGAGAAAGTGCGTGAGTCTGTAAGTGATTGACTAAGTGACTGAGAACATGAATGAATAAGTGCACGACTGACTGAGGGCGTGACTGACTTATCGCGTGAGAGGGCAAAGGAGTGGGTGAGTGTATGAACGAGTGAGTGATTGAATGAGTGAATTAATGAGGGAATCAATGAATGAATCAGTGACTGCGCGAGTGAGTGAGCCGCAGACTGAATCAGTGAGTGCACTTTTGCCTGTGGTTAACTTACATGTATTAGAGTTTGGATGTAGTACGAAAAGAAGTCATCAATTGGCAGTAATTTTGCAAACTAAACGTAAATCTCAAGTTGGTTTTGACACAAAGTGCCTTTCGAATGCTATTGATACTAAAGTGCACAAAATGCAAGAGAAGATCAGAGAGATCAAACCACCCTTACAACAAGTAATGATTTAAACAGCTTAAAATACTTGCTTATCGCTTCCACTTCCGCATTTGACATACAAGAGAGCTTTAATGACGATTTTGAAGTCTTGAATCGCATCGGGTTTTATTCGTAACTGACCAGAAAGAGACGCGTTGGAACCAGTTTGCGTTAACATGTTGTCTAATTCCTTAGTATGCCTATACTTAGTTTTTTTGTATGAATATTAATCTGTAAGTGTTTGCTAAGGCTTTAATAGGGAAGTACAAAGTTGATTGTGAATATGTGATCCTTTGCAAAGGAGCACTTAACCATTCAAACAGGAAATCGTCGTAAAGAAAGGTAATCCATGGTAAGGTTGTAGGTATAGAGGATAGCATGTTGTTGTTAACAAAGGTGTGTTTACATGAATGTATATGCATTTGTGTGGGTATATTTGTGAGACCTAGTGTGTATGTGTTTTGTTTGTTAACATAATTAACATGAACCTGACGTAATTAACATGACCCTGGCATAATTAACATGAGCCTGACATAGTTAACATGAGCCTGACATAATTAACATGAGCCTGACATAGTTAGCATGAGCCTGACGTAACTAGCATGAGCCTGACATAGTTAACTTTAGCGTGGCATAATTAACATGGGCCTAACATGATTAATATGGGCTTGATAGGGCAATATATTTGCGATTGCGATTTTTTCTATTGCCACATCTAGGCCTTTTAATAGCGCACATTTGCAATTAGTGCTTCGTACCGTTTTTGTACATAAATGTTGATGAAGTGTTGTAATAAGTAAAAATATGAAGCTGTGCTAATCATTGCAGGTTTTGGAGATTTCACTGATGCTCTGTTGTAGAATGGACAAATATCTCAAAATGTAATATTGTGCTGATGATTGAATCACTTCACTAGTTTTTCTCTCCTTCCACTTCTTTTAGTGAGAGAACTGGCAGTATTGGCACACGTGATGGCTTTGGAGGTGGAGGAGGGGACGACTTTGGGGGTGGTGGATTTCTAAAGTCCACGGTAGCCCCACGATCTGTTATGTTCCATTGTGAAAACATAACGGCCCCCTTGTCAACCTTTGAACGAACTTTAGTAACTTGTGTTCCAGGCCCGGATGCACTGCGCCCGTGTGACGACATTATGGGCAACACGTTTCTCAGTATTATTTCTTGGCTTGTGTCCCTCCTTGCTCTGCTCAGCAATGCCGTTGTATTTGCGGTACTTGTTTTAAGTAGACGACGATTTACGGTTACAAAGTTTCTCATTACGAACCTTGCTTTTGCAGACATGTGCCTTGGACTCTATTTATTTGTTATGATATGTGCGTCAACGCATACGCATGGGACGTATTACAATGCTGTCCGGAGCTGGCAATTCGGAACTGGATGTAAGGTTGCCGGCTTTCTTGCAATATTTTCAAGTCAGCTTTCAATGCTGGTACTAACTGTTATAACAATAGAACGTTACTTGGCAATCGTTTACGCAGTCTATCTCAATAAGAGGCTGCACATGCGCAATGCTAGGATTCTCTGCATTGGAAGTTGGTTGGCGTCAGCACTTATGGCATTATTACCGCTAGTTGGTGTTAACAGTTACAGCCAAGTTGCCTTGTGTTTACCCTTCGAGACAAAGTCCGTCGTAGACCTGTCCTACATAGCATTTATTCTGACTTTCAATACAATATTATTTGCCGTCGTATTTCTTGCTTACTTTCGCATGTATTGGGTTGTTCGCAGCCCGAAGACAGATTATTCGTGTGATTCGAGGAATGACTCGGCTATTGCGAAACGCATGGCGTTACTTGTATTTACAGATTTTGCTTGCTGGGTTCCCATCGCTATCATTGGCCTGTTTTCGGCAGCTGGATACGCTGACAGTTTAGGAATGGACGTTAAGAAGTCGAAATATCTCTTAGTCATTTTCTTCCCAATCAATTCGATTTGTAACCCGTTCTTGTATGCATTATCTACCAAATCGTTTAGAAGGGAGGTCGTTCTACTTCTGGCATCATGTGGGATTTGCGAGAAATTATCACATGAATACACAGGCGGTAGCTTTTCAAGGAGGAGCCGCCATGCCAAAGACATACGTCAGTCAGAGACACAATCGACGTTTGTCGTCTCGCGCAAAGACTCCAGGATCGATTCGTTGTTGACATTTTTCAGGAGAACTGTATTGTCAGAGAAAGTACCGGCTTGTACTCAGTCATCTCCTAAAGTACCGGAACGTAAGAATATGTACCCAATGTCATCGTACCAGGAACGGGATCGCACATCTCCGGACATGAATTTCTCCCCAGCGTCCGAAAGTGTTTTTGCTTACTCTAAGGATGGTCCTGCATCTGGAAACCAACAGCCAAATGGTTGTCAAGGACCAGCAAATGGTAGTAATACCGTAAACGGATTATCCTCCGACGAGGCTGATCGTGCTTTCATGATAACACCATCAGGACACCTGTCTACACCGAATGCCTCATACACACGCTCTGAGAGTGCAACCTCGAATACAAGTGAATTATCTGCATTTCATGACGAAGCATTCCTCATCAAAGACAAATCAACAGGTAAGAGTCCCCTTTATGCCAAGTCTACAAAGTATCATGTGAAAGATGCAAACGGGGATAGGCGGTCTCTTCACATTTTACTCCGCGATTATGACATAAGCTTTGAAACATTTATGAACAGTAAAGAAAGCGAAGTACTTGTGTAGGCTGCACACTTTGGATGGCTTCAAAGATGGCGCATTCATAGTGTTTGAACTTCTACAAACCTGAACATTTCAAAGTAAAACATGATTGAGTCTATAAAAAAAAGTATATATGGTTAAGAGGTTAATGGCTAGTACGCAACCAATTAGCCGAAAGAGGTAGTGGTAAAAAGAAATCATAAGAATCGATATTTTATTGAATTCATGTTGTCAGAGAGTGACTAGGTAAAGACGTCACAATGTACATGGTATGCTACTGAATATGTAGATTTGAAACGTATGCATATACATTGTTCTTGTACATACATACAAATTATAAATAGACGGTTCCATCATATCATGCTTGCTCTTCTCTCTCTCTACCTTTCTTCCAATGCTACAGGTTCTGATCGTAGCCTAGACTAGATTGCAACATCTTTCTTAGCCATAATCAGTCTCACATACCTTAGATCTTACGAAACCCATACCTAGTTTCTTTAAAAATCTTACCTTTTTTGGGTACCTTCTGCTTACTCTAATTATTTTACACTAAGTATCAAATCTTTGCAACTACATACAAAACTGTGATCCCAAATGGTTTTTATCTAAAGGCTGAGGTAAGAAGTATAGTGTGATGCAAGGTAAGGCACAGATCACGTGTTTCATGATACCAACCGCGACGCATTTAGCTATATAGCAACGCAGAGGGTTTATCAAATGACTCGGACGAATTTGGTACTACCAAATGGAAATACCTTAGCTCTGCCTCCGCATGATATCATCAACTGCCCAGAGGAGTAGACCTTAGTATGCGCTGGAATCAAGTAGCGATTGCAGTCTTGGGAAGGGAGGAGCAGGAGCTTTCTTAGGTCCAATTACCCCTATACTTGCCGAGAGTGGGTTTCTTAGCAAACGTTATTTGCTCAACGACTGAGAAAAGACAACCTGAAGTAAATTTAATGAAATCCTTTGCTTCAGGTATTCGCAGTTAGTCTTCTTTCACGAAATTTGCTATTAAAAGAAAGCTGTGAATATCAATCTTAATGTGCCGCCATATTCCCTGCCACCAAATAGTGCCTATTTATTACCTACTATGAGGCCAATATGGAAGTGATTCTGCATGTTAAGGTGTGAAAACAGTTGCTACCACTCGACAAGTAGGATCCTAAGCCAGTATCCATCCAATAGCTCCTCGACGTTCGAACAAGTTACTTAACAACTCCCTCCTACGTACACGTTCTTTTTGCTCAGCGGTTTACTGATAGCTCCGCTGCAAAACACGCGAATCTGCATATGGAGATAAACTATATCTGATTTCTTTTCTATTTCAACTAGCGCTATTTTTGACAGTTTTCAGCGTTTATAAAGCGGACCTGCGGCGTTGGACTCCAAGAACTGGAACTATAAAAGCTTGTAACTGAGCAACTTGTGTTTATTTTTGCACTTGATGCACTCAGAGCCGTCTGTAGGCTCCGTAATCTTTCCTTTCGTACCCATATAAGTTCTTTCGTTGTTCTGAAGACGTGACATTCCTGCTTGATAACTACGTGCAATTTTTGCAGTATGAATTTTTCGAACTAGCTGAAATAATTATCTGCACTTTACTCTAGAACTGTTTTTGTTTTCACCATGAACAAAGGCATCATTTCGTGGGCAACTTAGATACGTGCGGTAACTGAAGCGCCTCGGGAGAGCGACGGTCGCACTTGAAGCGTGAGTGCTGCGGAGTATATTTCATTTATTTTCCATGAATTCACTGTAGTCCAGACCATAAATCTACTTAAAAACCAGTTCGCCGGTCATAGGTGCTGAGTGTAGCAATTATAAGACTGTTTATTACCCAGACAATCTACAAGTAGGAGCTGTTATTCACCTAGAGCAATTTGCCGATTCTTTGCGTTAAAGAGAACGTACCGTCATAACATACATCACTTTTTTTCTTAGAAGGTTCTTTTCGTGCAAGCAGGGCAGCTTCTCATTTTATCATTTCTTACGCATGAAAGCTCGGCGTTACATTAGGCAACCAAACGGATTCAGACAATCAGAGACTAGTATTAACCAAAAATGGGGATTAGTATTGGCCTCAATCACATGTAAGGCAGATCACTGAAATGAGGCTATGCTGTCTAGCAAAGTCCTGCCCTACCACTAGTACATTTTTATACTGTTGATTGTATGCTTTGGGAAGAAGATCTTTCGACAAGACCTGGCATTACCGCAGTTGTTAAGTTCATACCTTGAAGCCAAAGGCGGCCACTCTTCTTATGACAGAGCGACAGATGTCTGTGTGACTTGAAGAGGGGAATTAACTGGCATGAAAGCTGATACTAGTATTCCTACGAATGGAACCGCATGCATAAAGGTTGATACTGTTATGGCCAGGGATAGAACCGCAGATATCCTTCAATTTGACACTGAAAATCTTCCATTTCATAAGGCAACTGTAGAAGAACGCTTTTGCCATCCCCATTTCTCTCAAGGATATTGTAAAGAGGCTAGCCTCACATTCGCCGATTCAGAAACCTTAGTAAAGAAGTGTGAAAGTTGGAACAGTGCTATTGAACAATGTTCAATAAGGGCAAATATTGGCTTTGATATAACAAGCAAAGCGCACGAATATTCTACGTTGATCTGTTGTTTAATTGACCTCCAATGACAGGTTAGAAATAGGAGATGTTAGACATTCTATTGCCAACCTGGTGGCTTGTGACTTTTTGTAGTGTTTTCCATCTTTAACGACATAATATGAAGGTTGTTTTTTTTTCTATTTTTAGATTGTTCTGCTCCGAAGAAAAACGGTCTGAAGGATTTTCGATTCTAAGAAAGAAAATGTATTGAGTTCTTTGGCTGTCTTAAGGATCTGTATGCTGTTTCAAGCAGATAAAGAATTGTTATCCACCTAAAGACTTGCCTTCTCGGATTGGATTTCATTCAACGCTCAGGAGTTTTGAAGTCAAAATAATTGTTTACACATGCAAATAGATTCCATTTTGACTCTGGATGCATGAGCTTGAACGAGATTTTCTGTCCGTATGTTGCACAAGGACATGCACTTCAAGCTAAGTTACATGAGTTGTCATTTTTACATCTTTGCTGCTTGTTGCACTGGATCCATGTAGTTTAAACGGACTATTGCCAACGATACTATTCAGTGATTTCCAATATTAATTAGACAGTTGCTGTTGGCAGATATATGCATACAATTATTGCCTTACTAGTAACAAACGGCGTTACATTTGATTAGAAGATAAAATTCAACATATATCAGTCTCGCTCAGTTATATTCATTAAAAAAGATATTTTAACCACTGGTATATCATTTACAATAAAGACGACGTCAACCTAAGGATAGTTAATAGAGTGTGTGTAGGAAACAGTGCTTTCTGAATGTCCTGCTGGTTTCGGTTGGGCTGAGACCTTAATATATAGCAAATTGTTCACTATCGATAGTCAACGTGATAAAAGCAAAAGAATTACGTTGTAACAAAATGAAAAGTGTACGTTTTTGAAATCACTAGCCATAGTAAAATATTATCAAAGTTTCTTTCAAGCGTCGTTATATGTAGAAATAAGAATATTTTTAAAAATTTGAGATTCTATTTTGCCTTGATGTGTACACATGCAGGTAGCAAACAAGGGAAGCGTAGGCTCTCAGTTATTGATGTAAGCTCATTAAAAATAGCATTTAATAATCCTTGCTTCCTTACCCTTCCCTGTACATAAATTGCAACAGACGCTAACTTTTCAAGTAAGTGACAAATGCTCAGTCGACAAGATGTTATCAACGACCTGACCTCGCTTAGTTATTTAAATCGAGGCAAAGGAACATTGAAACCATCCATGCGATAAATGGTATTGGACATCTGCTATTAGAGCTTTATTTTGTTTACAGCATATTTAAAGAAGTTTTTTTAAAATACAGCAGTAGATATTGAATTTGTAAGTAGGAATTGCAAGCTGAGATCAAAGCTGCTTAAGGCTTTGCCAGACAACCTTTTAGCAGCGCTGGTAATGGTGTGATAAAATTGATTCACGGCGGATAAATACCATTGCTTAGGGTATTTTGTTGACAGTGTCAGTATATCTAGGAACTATGGCCGATACGTATACAAATATGCAAGAATTTAACATGTGAGGTTCGAATTGGAAGTTACTGTGTAAGGGAAAAGAGGTCGTTGCTCTTGGGACTTCAGTAATTCAAAATCGGTATTCTCTCTGTTTGGAATTATTCGTTTGCCACTTGTGTAGCATTATAGTTCCTATTTGAAGTTGAGGGCGGAATAAAAGATTTCGTGCCAGAACAACTGAAGTTACACGGCTATTAAATTCATTGCAAGTACCATTCAAAGATTCATTTACACGTTTTGGTTGATTAAAGGCACTATTGGGTATTATTGTTTTAAGAATCCCGGATGACTTTTTGGGTTAGTGCTTGATGTATTGATTGAGACACGATGACTAATTTGCGGATACTTATTCTCGTATTCAGATACATGGAAATTCATAATTTCCTGGTAGACAAATGTGAGGAACAAAACCAAACATTTGTTGTAAGGTTAAATGGGCTAAGAGAACCCTGTGGTTTGAACAGAAAGTATGATTTTTAACAGCAACATACAACCCCGAAAGGGATCAGTAGGGTCGTTTTGTAAGTGATCGTCCGTCGTTTGCTACTCTTCAGACACTTCAGTTGTTCTTGTACTACATTGTGCAAAGAGAGTGCTGTACAAGAGTGTTTGATAGATAGTATTTGGACTCTGAATTGTAGAATAGCATTTGATGTAATAAAACTATGTAGCATCGGCCTGTGAAGTCTTTAGAATCCATCAGAAATAAACAGTTATACTCGTCGTTAAGTTAGGAGCCTTGTTTGAAAGCTTATTATTGTTCATAGGAGAACTTGTTAACATATATGTTATGAGATACATGTGTATATAGGTTTTAAGCTCATGTGTGAATTTGCATGATACAACTTCGTCTTGTATTTAGTAAAGATTATATGACAAGTAAGATTGTATTTTCATCTTATGAACTGGAATGAAAGGCACAAGGGAGGCGTTTCTCATGAGTTTGATGTCATAAAATTAGTAACTAAAATACGTGTCCCTTGTATAACAACTAGCCATGTTATAAGTCATTCTGCCCTTTTGTTAATGCTCGTTAAAATTGGTTTTCAGGTTAACGCTGTAAACTGCCCCTGTTTCCTTTGCCCCTGTTTCCTTTGCCCCTGTTTCCTTTGCCCCGGCAACCCTTAAGGCTCACTTACCTCTGTTATACGGAGTCCTCAGCCTGTAATGTAGAGGCAGAGGTCACAGTGTAGGGTACAGTTTGGTCAAACCCGTTAGAGATTCAATTATATCTATGCCTCAGGACCAACAGAACCACAAAGCGTTATCTGAAGACCATAAGTTTCACAGTTGAAGTCTTTTCATAGACTGTTCAGTTCATATAATTTTTTGCCGATAAAATGTTCCTTCGGGCGCGTGAGAGACGCTGTACATTATAGCACAGGTGGCTCGTCGCACTAGACACGGTCCTCAGTTTTCTGTATGTACTTGGTTAGTCTCTGTTAGGGTTGGAAATCAACTGATTTGATTTCTTATGGCTATCGTTTCAGCTTTGAATTTCTTGTGGGTTGTCGATTCGGCCTCTATCATCGATTTAGATATGATCTTTTTTGCTAGACCCTCTGTCAGCCGACATAGGTACAATAGACTTTTTGGAGGACCTAGGTATGTCAGACTTTACAACCAAAAACCAGTAGCCTGTAATCAATAACAGGATGAAACAGTTAACTTCTTATGCTGCCATGTATTTTTTTAAGATTAGGTGTTATTCTCCGAGATTGTGATGTGATTAAACGTTTATTATTATTAGGTAGATCGTAATTTGTTACCATTTCTTATCAAGTTGCTTGATTCGGCGAGAAGAAATAAATAACTCTTACAATTTTTATTAGTTTCCGGTTGTTAATTTCAGTAGAACGTATTTTTAAGCATTTTTAACGACTTTCGCGGACAAAGGCATTTAAAAGTTTGTTTTGAAGAGTAACGTTAGGAGTCAAGGATCCGAAAAAACTGTCAAACTGGTTACACTTTTTTTTCTAGTAAGAACCAGATAATTTGGGCTGAGGCTCAGTGTTTATTTTTTCGGTTGCAAGCAGGCTTGTTTGTTCTTATTTTGTTCTTACGACAGCTTACAACAGCTGACGACGAGTCAGGGGTCGGTTTGAAGGTGGTTGGTTTGAGGGGGAAATCATGTACTGTGACAACAAACTCGGAGAGTACATTATTTCATTTAGTAACGGTTCATTGGACTACATAAGAGCCGAAGACATTGATGGTGTTGAACTGATTTTGTTGTAAATCTCTGCGCATCAAATTATGTTTTTATGAGTTTTCATCCAGCCTGGTGTTGTTCTTGAATTGTTTTTATTTTTTTGACAATCTGAGCCTCAGTGTTCTTATTAAATGTGTTCTTACTAAATGTGTTCTTACTAATTGTGTTCTTACTAATTGTGTTCTTACTAAAAAGGTGTATTGTAGGAAGAATAATGCAACGGGAGAGACCATTTAAGTTTAGGTTATTGGTGGTATTGGACTTGTGGAAGAGGGGAGGGTTAGGGCTGTTGACCCCTTTAATTTGTATTAATGCTTCCGGGAGAGCATAGGGGGCTTTGAGCTGGTGCTTTAACATTATCAAGGTAGCACTATATTAATTTCATCTTCATTATTTAGATTCATCAGTGTAGCAAGTGAATTAAATTTGAGCATGAAGAGCTGGGATCTGATGCAAATTTTTACAAGTGTGCATTAATATATACATTTCGTCGACATTAATTTTAGTTTTATATTGTCTGTTATCATCTGTCAATTTTCCTGTAACTGTATTTCATAATGTCAGAAAACTCTTTTTCGCATGAGTGGAAGGTGAAAATTAGACTCCCCCCTCCCCCCCTTACTCCGAAGAGAAATTAAAATGAAATGCGTAGAAGCCAGTTACAAGCCATACTGTCCTTTGGCCTGTATGAACATTTCATTTGATGATATTTAGCTTTGCCTGTTCCGTAATATTTTGAGCTATTTACTTCTCTGAGGAATATTTTGCTAATCGTACGAAGTAAATGACCCCGAAAGAAAAAATAAAGCAAAAATTATATCTACGAAAAGTTAATTTATAGTTGCTTAAAAGAACTATTACTTTCTTTAAAAATAGATAAAAGTTGAAGCCTTTTTTGGCAAGTTGTCAACTGAAAGTCGCAGATTTCTTATTGATAAGATGTAGTAATTAACTGTAGATCTAGATTGTTAATGCTAGCAAAGTATCTGCTGATAACTTAATTAATTTTTTTATACTCTTGAATGATAGATAGGTACAGAAGCTCCTTACTAGATGATTAGCGGTGTAGCGGTTTCCAGAGAGTGTACTGGAAGGAAAAAACCCTGAATTTAAGAGCTGAATTCAAATTAAGACAAAATTTAGGCAAAAACATGTGTTTACTAGTGATAACTGATGACCTTAGTAAGCAAGAAAGTCCATATCTAATGATTTATTTCTCCGATATCCCAACCTTTTTTTCACCATTTTAGCGGTCAAGGATTGTATTATACGCGAGTCAAAGTCAAGTAGAGTGGGACGTACCATGGCAAAGTTACATAGGGATGCTTGAAGAGCCCCCCCCCTGGAAATACTGCACTGGAGCAATGAACTCTAAATTTTTACATTGTATTAATTAGAAACCTGATGAATTATAAAAGCCGAGAGGAGACGTATTTCCCAAAAGAATTCTTGTCTTTTTCTTTCTAAATGATACAGTAAAAATGCTGCCATACGGTTATATGAGAAAGGAGAAGCAATACTAAAAATTAATTGCAAACTTAAGCCGTTTAGGCTAGTCAGGACGCAGTAAAGCTAAAGGCATGCAACTGTTTTCTGCGCTGACGAAATCTGGACTACCGAGACTGAATTACTGTATTGAGAGAAGTACGACATAAGGTCAGCTGGTCAGCTGTTAACCATCAATCCTTGATGATTAAATTCTAATTTTAAGTATGTCAGTACTGTGTTTTTGGCCGAGTACTATGAAAATTTCACTGAAGGTTAAGGACCTGAAAGTAGGAAATTAGCCTAAGTTTTTTTTCTATGCACAGAGCTCCTTTGAAAACATACTGGAGAAGAAATTAACAAACGCTGGGTTAGATTACTTCAGACTATTATGTGATTGCCTATTAGTTGTTTAATGGCCGCAATCCCGTATTTTCTTAACTAGCCATTCCTGTTCAAATAATGTAGTTACCTTCTTCACATGTAAATGCAACGATTTGGTCTAAGGATGCCAGCAAAGATTATGAAACACATTTAAAGTCTCTGATGCCAAGCATCTCGAACTACGTTCCTCTGATGATTAAATGCCACTTCCGGCTTAGGCAAAAATAACTCTACTGAGACCAAAAAGAAGGTAGTACTTGGTACGCAATGTTCAGAAACCATTTCATTAATATGTTAGTGTCATCATACCTTATTCAAGCGCGTAGGGTGGGCGTGGAGTCGTTCGGTGCGACAGACCCCTTTTTGTTATTTGATTCAAGCATCGGATTACAATGAAACACGACAATCTTCAATTTCTTAAAGGTTTAGGGTCCAAATACAAGATAATATCTTGAGTGCAGAAGTTTGATGGTTTTTTATATGGCTTGTATGATTTCACTCAAATTGCCCTTCTTTACTTCATTTTCAACATCTCTCTTCTCTAGAAACATCCACGCTACGCACCTGGCGTTATTGCTGTTCTCACCAAAAATAGTATGACTTCGTCATGCAGATAGTGTCTTTTCATTCGATTTTTATCTAATAATAATTCAAAGTAAATTGTCGCAGTAGAGGGAAGGATGGAGCCGTAAGTGGACTGTCTTTTCTTGAGACATTGTGACTTGAAAGGGAAAAAGGACAAAATAAAATTTGGGATATGGAAAAGGGCAAATATTTGTAGCGGTTTCTTGAATGATTAAAAACTGAAAGAAGTGGAAATCCAATCCTAAAGCGCAATAGGAACAGATAAGAACAATTAAATATTGTTTGGTTTCTAAAAATTAGTGGTTTTCCCAACATATATGAAATAATGGGGAAGTGTTTTCCGAGCCTAAACCATCCGATTATTGGCAATAAGCGCGAATAGGTGGCTTTCCCGTCTGAGATTTCTACCCTTGTAGTTTGTAGCTGCACTGTCTGGTACTAAATGTATAAGGCCCTTCCTGTATCGCAAATTATTTTTACCAGAAAAGGACACAGGAAGCGAAGGTACATTTTGCCCTGTCAATAAGGGCGTGACCAATTTCTTGTACAATTAAGAGTCAATAAATAGCTGTGAATGTCAGGTAAGCAAGAAAAAAGAATACGTTGATTTATCTTGACTTTGTATTTAGAGGAAGAAGGAGAGCTCGATACGCTGCTTTTTGTCAATGTGACGATATAAAACGTCATTTGTGTCATTAATGAAGTGAAAGATGTTGGTATGTATTTATGGTCTTCTATCACGCAAAGAAACGCGCATGTGTTAAATACACTCATTTTCTAAAAAGATTCTACGTTGGCCTCGTTTTCGTTTCGTCGGATCTGTGTCGAGTCAAATTTCATTTAAGCATCTCAAGACAACAGAAATGTGACAAAAGTTTGTCTAGTTTTAAGAATCGGTATTGGTCAATTCATATTAGACTTCTAGATTTGACGTCATAGTCATGCTCCTCTTTCTAAGGCATATCTGGATGGCACAGAGTACAATATTTAAGGAGAAACGTTAATGTGGTTGCTCTCCTTGAAACCTGACACCACCAGGCTTGCACGGGTAATCAGAAGTGGTTGTGCGCATCTTCGGACGGATGTGAGCAAGCATATTTACGGACCAGCTCCCAGATGAAATTGAATTAAGTCGAGAAAAATATAACGAAAATCCGCAGTCTTAAGTTGTGTTCGAGACTAAGAACAAGAACCATTTCCTCTTTATTGATCCCTCTAAAATCTTTTCCAAGTTTTAGACCATTCAAGTTTGAGTATCTTCTCACGGATACAGATTCTTGTGTCAAATTTCGAGTAGCTACTGATGGTGAGTGACAAGACATTTGATTGTCAGACTTGGAGCTACGGTGTAACCTTACTACAATTGTGTTATTTTTAAAAAGTAACGTATGTTTTTAAAAGGCTTTCAATCCATTCAATTCGGATCTGTGAAATGTAACCTCACCAATGCTGTTAACTGAAGTGGTCGTATTATATTACAAATTGCCAGTTTGCCGTAAGAAAAACAGGAAAATGTTCAAACGACTCTGAAGCTGATCAAATATTGAGATGTAATAAGAGAAAGCCGAAGATTTGATATTCAAACAATAAACTAGCTTTATAAACGTTATAATTTTAAGAAGAAATGAATTAATTGCTAAATGATGTGTAAATAGGTAGTGACGTGAGTTTCTTTATGTATACGTTCTCTGTATGTAGTACGTTAAACGCCATTTGTTGAGCTGAAAAACGATATTGTTTACGTCAACAGCAGAAAAAATAAGACCCGGGAGATATCTTCCGTGAAGAATGTTGCAATATTAAAACCCATCAATCAAATTCCAGTTCAGCATAGAAAACGTAAGAGGCAACACAATGGTTTAAAGTGCTTGCAAAGACATTGGTGTACCAAAAAACACCACAATGAGAACTACAGGATCAAATAACCTAAATCCAAACTGGGTACGCATAGCGACAGGAAGAAATGGAGAGGGCTGTACAGTGAAGAAATTCTATCAAAAAATATACCGGCATCGTCCTCTATTGGATAACAGGGCTATCAACTTACCTCTAACACCACTATCAAGGACTACATACCCCTGAGCTCAAGCGCGAAGTTTCTTCGATAAAGGAAGAACGTCTCTTGTCTGGAAAGGTAGATATTACAAGGAAATTATCATTAAATTTTAGGTTGCACTAGACAATGCGAGGCCATCGACTGTTTGCTGCATCAATGAACAATTGAATACATTGCAGTTCCTCATACGAATTGATATCAGTTCAAGAGGGGCTGAATCGAGCTCTCAAAGAAAGAATCTTCCATCAATTTTGCATTAAGAGGAAGCCCATCACTTTTAGCAGAATCATGAGACCCAGAGAGCATTGTCAATCACAATATTAAGCTTTTTACAACCGTTAACGTTGGAAAACATAGTGTAAGATTATCTACCGCTTGGCAAGTAATGCCCCTCTTGATTTTGCCTTTGTAGGATATTAGAAGTTGTAACCGAGGCCTTTTAATAGGTACTATTGCAATTGCCAAGGAAGATGTCGCACAAATTGACTCAATATATAGTAGTGGTCCATGTGGAAGTTTAATGTTAAGCTTTGAGACACGGTCTAAGCCTTGAAACTGCAATGGTCATGTCCCCATTCACTCTAAGCTGGTAAGAATCTAGTCCCACCACGGTAGAAATATTCAAGATGATAGATCTCTCTGTTTCTCAACAGTAGTGCAACTGTCAATGGTCTGATCAAAGAGCTGTTGCAGCACGTCAACATTGGCGTGGTCATTCAATGCAAAGGAAGCAGGTTGAGCAGTGAAATTGATGGGTCCTGCACTATCGAGGACATACTCCTTTCCCAGCAATTTTCTATTGCTTGAAAGACAGCTTTTAGCGTAATCTCAGCCTTGTTCAAGGAAAGAAGGAGAGCGACTGTCAAATTACTTTAAATCATGTGTTCTTTTTCATTTTCACACCTGTTGATTTGCCAGATACATAGATTACCTAATTTATTGTCAATGAACATGTGTCAAACTTCTGAGATCCATGAAAACTGCCATTGATCTCGGCAAAAGATCGGTGTCAAGAACCGTTGAATCGGTATTGATTTTGTGCAAAGAGGTTAAATTTATCCGAATAGGACTTTGGAACGATAGTAAAAAATAGAAAAGAATGCCACCAACAGGATGCGCTCCCCTGACCTAACGCCTTCGTGGTGTGCTCTCTATCAACGGAACTAGGTCAACGCAGCTGATAACATACTGTGTTCCTTTAGTAGCCACATTAGTTCCCAATACTAAACCGGTGATCCTCAAAATCCAGCTCTATTTTGGAGACCAGCCTCTCTGTACCATGTGACTTGTCTGTGGAATGACTACCTTCCGCGACTTACTTTCATTCTGTCCAAAAACTATTAAAAGTTGCAAGGTGTTTTTGAAAAGACGGAGATTTGAAACGGTACTATAGAAGTAGAAAATTAGCAAACGGGATTCAAATCAGTGACCATAGCACTTACAATGTGCACTGTATAATCTGGGCTAGGTGAACTCACTGATCTAAAAAAAGGCCGGATCGAGCTTTCCATTGTTCCCAACAGCGGAAAAGTGTGGTCACGAATGCTAGTCCCCAGAAGTTAAAATAGCGCCATGTTACGTAAGCATTGTTTATAAGCATGGTTTGATGGGGAATAAAATGGCGCCCAACGATAGAACTTACTTTCAAGGAAGATACTCGATCCAGTGTTTTTTAGTAATTTAAAGCAGCCCAGTCTGGATAGGGTTACGATCTCTAGAACCCTAATGGGAATTATGTTTATCGACCTACCTTAGAAGATATTGTTTTAGAAAAGCATATACTGAAAGTCTTCTTTACATACTTGAAGACAAAATTTCTTCGTTACAATCATATGGTGCAATGCTTCAGTTCTCTCGTGAGTAGATTGCACCAGAGATGAAATGACCAAGATTTTAATCAATGGGGTCCAAAAGAAGAGCCGATGTATTGTCCTGTTCGAAATTAAATTTGATTTGTACTGCTTAAAGTTAATTCACACTGATTGATCTTGGAATTGCCTTTTACACAGATATTTGCATTACTGAGAAAATATCCTCAAAGAGATAAAACAATGAGCACTTGTAAACTCTATCATCACAAGAAATAGACTGTTTGAGAACGTATTTACAGAAAGGATCAGCCCTAAGAATATCAAAGGCATTATGTGCGCTTTGGATTGTTTCTTTATTTGAGTACGATAGTTTGACACAATGTCTTAGAAGAGCTCGACTCTTGTTACTGTCATCAATGGGGCTTGACACACGTACGTTTGGGGATCAATACAACCATCTGAAAATTAATTATTGATTGAGTACAATTAACATAACGTTTTTAAATTGATAGTATAAGGCTCAAATATCTATGTGTTGCAATGCAAGGCTTAGAATCTTGTAGCATAAATTATAGAGGTATTAGCATTCGTATGACTGGAGTTGGGAAGATGAGATGTTACCTAACACTATTTTCTCTTTATTATCGCCCTCTAAAAATTGATATTTCAGAGGCTTGTGTGTTCTTTATCCTGTTGATGCAAACGTATGGCTGCTTTGTTGTAATTCCCTTATCTACCATAGATAGATAGATTTTTTCCATTTCCCATTCCCACGGCTCCATTTTCGCTACATTATCACCAAAGATGTCGTACGCTCTCATACGAAAATTTTAAAATAAGTAAGAGAAAGTTCTACTAGAAAAAACATTAGAAGCGACCTGCTTTAGGACCATGATTCAAGTAAATTTTATGTAAGGATCGTCTTTACACTCAGTTATTGCTCTATTATCATTTTAATGTAAAAACGTAGGCTTATTATAGGTTCGATAATCAACGGTGTTATAACAGTAGAACCTGAAGCGGTGTGCAGGTACTTATCAATGCCTGGCTATGCTGTAAAGCCATTGCCTTCAATGCAAAAATCGAGGTTCTTCTAGACGTAATAGATGAATAAACAATGACAATCGTTCTTGTTGAAATTCTTAGAACTGCTTCTACCACCTCCCCCCATTAAAAAGGCATGGCTGGTATAGCACCGATGTAACACCTAGCGTAAGTGCGGTGAATCCAAAATCTGAATTTCATCATAAGCACAACTCAGCACTTACAGTAAATTTGTTCCAGGAATACCTTATTGCCATTAGTTTGACGTGAAAGAGGAAATATCACTCACAACACAAGGAACAGCACCAAATACCGCCTTTCTGTGCTGGCAATATAACTGGCATCAAATAGGTTTAAATCTGTGAGATCTGATAATCTGCTATAGGGATATATCCCCATCGTACTACTCCCCTTAAGCATGGAATACCTAAATAAGGCCAACGGAATACCACGACACACCTCTTGCTGAGGGACTCCCTCTAGCCACAAGGTACCTTCCGCAGCGGCTGCTATGTAACTAATATACTAAACAGCCAAAATACGGCTGACACTGCAAGGATTGGTTCTTCATGAAAACATAGACTATTATATAAGAATTGAAATGGGCACCATGCACCACCTGTTCCTCAGTACCCATAACAAACCGCAATGTAGTATTTTTGAACAGAGAAAGCTTGGGAAATCCTATAAGAGTATTAGCTTAGGTCATTGCTTAATTTGTTATTTAAGGGGTTATGGTTGATCCGGGCATCAGTATTAGTAAACGTTTTAGTTTTGTTATCCCTATTTTGCTTAGAATAAAAGAGCAGATACCGAGGATGTTTTCATGGTTGAATTATGCCCACACCACAGCAAAGGCGAGCAAACGTTCACAGTCTGTCAGCATTTCATCATCCATTACAATATAGTACTTTCCAGTATGTGAACGTAAGGCAATAGCTAGCCGAGGGAAGGTGAGCAACTGTCCCTCTAGTCTCAGTCTTAAAAAATTTTGCCCTTCTTGAAAATTTCTGTCATTTTCCGTTTTTAAAGAATTTGGCATATAAAAAGATGACAAAGAATGAATTTACCCTTGGTAACAACATTTCTGTGCCTCAAAGAAGTGGTACAGTATATCCTGTTGTGGAAGTAGTCTGGGAAGGAGTTGAGTATCGGATGTGACGCTCATGACTATTCTTAAGATAATCACCTTCGCGTTTTAGAGTCTCAGAGTACAGGAGTTATAGACTTTCAGAGTTTCGGGGCTGTATTATCATATTATGTAAAGAAATATGGAGAACAAAGATGATCTTGTCATATATAGATTCTGGTTATGACACGATCTGGTAGTAGATCTGGCACAAATCAGTACATATCCAATGAATCGTTTGCTCCTTTAGTAAATTATTTCTAGCTACGGCCCTGGGCTATCAAGCAGCATATCAACAAGACACTCTTATATTGGTCACTGAAGTAGACACTATCAAATATTTTAAGGTCTAGCGTTGTATGCAACAAATTGTTAGCAGCTTACCAGTATAATATGGAGAACAAAGAGGATCTTGTTATATATAGATTCTGGTTCTGACACGATCTGTTACCAGCTTACCAGTATAATATGTCCGACGGTAATAATGTCACTGAGTTAAGTTCAACCCAAGGAAAGGATCATTATCATGCTTGAGTTTCCATTTTGTTACAACAGAAGGACCATTGTCAGAACCGTAGCAACACAGGAACTGGCAATATTTAAAGTGCTTTATTTCTTGCCAACACCTTTTTGTCCAAGAATTGTATACTTCAGTTCATTGTTCATTCTCAACAAAAAATTGATAACAATAATCGTTATGAACCTAATGCAATAGAAGCAGAAATATCAAGTTCGAACCCAAGCAGGTTAAAAAGCATTTACCATGATAATACAACTCCGTAGGTAGGGGAGATTTCCACCTGGGAACAATGTGGTAAATAGTTGTGTAGAATCTTCATACTGAAGTCTCCATAACACAAGAAGTAATAAAACAGTGCTTCTAAGAAGACTGCAATGATATAGCTAGAATAAATTAGAACATTTTTATGGATTTTACAACAACCTAAAACGTGTGATCGTACTCAACTATTCAATCAGCCGGCTGGTTAATTTAGCGGTAGATTTTGCAGTCATAACTTGAGAAGAAACTTCTAGATGAAATGAAATGGATTAGATAATGTAACTTGCACTTTCGCGTTGTTCAAACTAGTTTCCTAAGCTGCTTGTGCCCAGCTATTATGGGAAGTGGTGTGTTGAATGGAATCTAGCATATCACTGACACAACATGATATTGGATTTCTTTATTGAGACTTGGGATAAGCTGGGATAGAATTGAATACCTCCTGTAGGATTATAAGCTGTGCCCCGTGTAGAATGAAGCGTATGAAGGATTTTGGGCAATATTTTTGGGTAAATGGAGCATGGAAGGCAGACGTTATGTGTCCCAGCCAAGGCTTTTCTATAGCCACTTATTGAAATAAGACTTTAGTGATATCAGCATCGACAGTTTACAACCCTTCCAAAAAACTTGATAAGATTTGATTCCCTTGCTTTTTCATTACTTTCTTTTTTACATTAATTATGTAGGACACCCATCCAATAATAGTATATCTAAACCCTGTATTTTAATAGAAAACCGCTTATTTAGTTTATGTTTCTAGAAAATAGCTTTACAGGTAGGTATAGCAAGCAGTTTACGAAATTGCATTGAAGTTTTAATTTCAATATAATGATACGTTCCTCTAGATAGTATATTTGAAAGCAAACCGGAGCAGCGTACAAGAAATTGCATGAGCATAACGTGATAATGTTTCACGAATCTATATTTTTATTTATGTTACTTTTTATCTCTCTGGATAAATTTGGGAATGCTGTGTCAAACATTCTACGATCCTATTGCTTGACAAATGCTATCTTTTATCATATCGGGAACAACCTGAGAATGAATCTTACAGCACTAAGCATCAGTGTTGTCAAATCAGACGATGATTGTCTTCGCAAATGTGTCACTCACGACGTTTGCAAATCAATTAGCGCACAAGGTAGAATTAACAGTCAAGTGAAATGTTTTATGTATAGATATGATCAAAATACTCATTCACAGCATCTGGTAAGGGATGTTGGATACAGATACTATGACAGTGGATACATAATGGAAAGGGTAAGTCAATTTACAGGATAAACGGAATAGAGCATTGCATGGGATGGTTTAAAATTATTATTAATCGATACAGGAATTTAAAAAATGCCTCTCAAAGAAGGCTGCAGATAAAAATGAACTAGTAAATAACTAGCAGTAAATAAATTTTTGAGTAAAATTGGAGCCCCTACAATATGAGGGGGGTGGCCTAACCAAGCAGACCAGCTCAGGATAACAGACAAGTCCCATTTTTATGAATTTTGATAGAAAAACCTAGAAACGTTTTACGTGAGAGCCGGGCTGAACAGGTGCAAGGTTGACCATGACAAGCATGAAGGGCCAGCCTGGTGCATGTACGTACGCACATCGAAATGAGACCACCAACGCATACTTTCCAATAACTTGTAATATCAGGGTAGTCTAGGCCTGAAACAAAATGAGCATTTCTAATTTGCATTACGATTGAAAATAATTATTGCCTATATGTTACATGATACTCTTGTAAATTATAATTCATAAATTCTGAGTTGTAGCACCCATCAGTTAAAATAGCACGGGAAGGTCCGCCATGTTACGTAACATTGTTTATAAGCTATGTTTCATGGGACTAAAATGGCGTCCAACCACCTACCTCACTTTTAGACGGAAGACGATCGATCCAGTGTTTTTTAAAGATCAGTGGGGTTATAACACTCTAATAAGACTTACGCATGAGCGAGTTTTTTCTTATTAATACTTTACTTATTATGTGAGTGGAGACCCTCTTTGGCAAACGCGTTCACTGTAAAGACCTTTAAGAAACTTCTGTTGTAATGTCAACGTCTACAAGATTTCCTTACTAGAATTGTCTGCTTTCAAACAACTGCTGGCCTACTATCCCCAGCCTCCTCCCTGCTTAAATAAGTAAGAATATCACCAACGTGGTGGGAATGAAATGTTACTTTGTTTAGATTTGAGAAAATCAGGTCTCGTAACCTATAGTTTCCAGCATCACCAAAACTAGAAGCGGTCCGCTTTTCCTTCATGTAACATTCTACAACTTTTTTGTCATAAAATAAACAGAAAGCTAGGTTTGACATTTCACGTAAATATGCAAATTGTTTGAAATGCATCTGTGAATATAGAAATCAAAATGGACTCGAGAGTAGTACATGTCAATGCAAGTAGGGTCAGAGTAAACCAATCTGATGTCTTAACCACATACAATACCTAGCGCCCCCACACCTTCCGCTTTCTAAATCGAAAAAGTGATATTCTCCTATTAACCCCTGATCCTACTGTCAAATATTTAATTTTAAACTTCAGGCTTTATTCCGTCAAAGTCATAGATTCGAATTTTAAAGTACTTTTACTTTCATTATAATAAGGACAGTGACATTGCTTTTACCTTCGTCAAAGATAACATGAGCTGGTTATATATTATAAATGTAGGCAACGGAAACAATGTAGGTCTTCAACTGCCTATTCGTTCCAAAAGTTTTATAGACAGACAAGATGTTAATAATACAACAGAAAAAATAATGATTGTGTCTTTAAAAAGATGATATACTTGATAATAACTCTAAAAAGAAGCAGAATTACACTTAAAGCCTATCCGAATTATACTACTTAGGAATTAGGATTTCAAGGACTGGGTCAATAGGGGGGCGGGGAGAGGAGGGAGATGGGTCTCTAAATGGGGACACTTCATAGAAAGAATTTTGACATGTTCATTTGCAAAAAGGATTTGGAAAATGATTCAAGCACCAGGGAAAAATGGAGCTGCGAGCTTACAGTACCCCCTCCTTCGTCACGCCCGGATAGGATTAAACAGTTCTTGCAAATTGTGATTAAATCCTTAAGAAGAAGTTTGACACAATTTATTTGCTTTAATCATGAGCAAGGATATAAAATTCTAGCTTTTCTTGACTTGTTTGTGTCCAATTTGAATATTTACATGCTTCGTTTAGAGAATGAAAATTAATTGTGCAGTTTGTAACCATCAATGTTAAAAACGCAGGGAATTTTGATCTCTGCACTACGATAAGGACGGCTTGCTGATTCAATCTATTTCTTATGTTCCACATTCATGATTAAAGATAGATTTTTCATCATTTGTTGTACTAAGTTTACTTTGAATGTAATAGCTAAACACTGCACAAAATAGTACACAAATCACTGTCGACGTCGTCTGGATAAGCATTAGATAGTTCTTCCCAAACGGCACTTTTAACTACCTAAGGTAAACAAAGACATTGCTGTTTCATGTGCGTCAATTGGACAGTCGAGTGGCAGACTGCACCTTCGTTGCACGTCGCTGGTTTTTCTTATATGTACGCCTTTCATTTAGATGCGCTCAAAGGCCTCTTGTATAAAATTTTTTTAGTTTAGCCTCTTTAAACGTACCTTCGTTTCTACATATGCAAGGCATGTACAGCGAGGCAAATGCTTTATAGACCACCTAGCTCCAGCAGGTCACTACAGTTTAGGAAAAACTGTCTTGAGGGCGATGAATGCCCAAGCACAAACTTATTCTACCTCAAACGTAACTGAAACAAGCAGTCATAGTTCAAAAGGGGAGAAGCAATAGAAACACTGTAGTCTTGCTGATGATTTTATCAAATAAACCGCTATAACCTCCCTTTAACTGCAAGGCTAGACTAAAATCTCTAATGATTAGCTTTACTTTTACTTTGCGCAGCTGTTCCCAATTTGCATATTAATTTAAAAGTAGTTGTAGTTTTGCCTCTTCATCATAACTGAAGGTCACTGCATGACAACATAGTATTGTTTTTTATTTCTTGTATACTTTTATGACCATTTCTCCTGCTTTAAGAGACCAGTGGAATATGTACTAGTTTTAATTACACATTCAATTTGTTCCCTGTTGCTTATAAATGAATCATGTAGGAAATCTAAAGAATGGTGTATTTTGACGTCGTTTAACAAAAATGTAAACTGTAAAATCTGACGTTACTTTCAAGAGAACATCACTTAGGAACATCTGTAGTATCTAGAATGCTAAACAAATTATCGGCACTTTGCAATTTTCCGTTTCTTCACCTACTGCATAATTCAAGTTTTGTTTTCTTTTTCGAATCACTATAGATAGGACCGACATGTCGCCAATATAACGACTTGAATCCTTGTAAATACAAACGATGTGTAGATGGATGCAATGGCATATATCGATGTTTAAGTTACACAGGTAATCTTTAGGCATATTGAATGATCGGTTACAACATATAGGTATAACAAATGTTTGCTTCTAAAACTTGTTATGTTTTGATTATTTGACGTCATAGCGTAGGCCACCTGGTGCCCCTGCACAGCCCCTGTCTCCCTTCCCTATCTACTTACTACAGTCCTTGACATACCTTTCAGAAGCAAGCATACAAGCTTCCAACT
Organism: Carybdea cf. marsupialis auct. non (Linnaeus, 1758); assembly: GCA_010016065.2. Classification (NCBI taxonomy): domain Eukaryota; kingdom Metazoa; phylum Cnidaria; class Cubozoa; order Carybdeida; family Carybdeidae; genus Carybdea; species Carybdea cf. marsupialis auct. non (Linnaeus, 1758). The sequence goes on along the minus strand of JAAAKL020002178.1, from coordinate 298 downwards.
CAAGGCAAGGCTGATTTGATCTTGGTTTTAAGTACCTTCCACTCTTTTCCTCTCCAGAGAACAAATTTGTAAAGCTCTCTATTATCGCCTTCTCTATTTTCGTGGCCAAACTGATGTAGCCTCTTTTCACTTTAACAATTGTCGTCACAACATCATTGTATGCCTTGTTGAGACTCATTTTCCAATTCCAAACCGGTAAACCGTCGTTTCCATTTACAATAATGTTTGCTGTTGTTGTAATAATATTCTGATTCACGTCCTATCATACTTTCATCTACATATAACAGGGACGGGGGAA
>JAAAKL020002177.1:0-27187 GCA_010016065.2 Carybdea cf. marsupialis auct. non (Linnaeus, 1758) | reverse complement strand
AAGAAAATGTACCGCTAAGACCAATCCTCTCAATGTCTGGTTCCGCACAACATGCTCTTGCACGCTGGCTAAATACTGTACTGAAACCAGTACTTGACAAATACTCAGTACACACAGTAAAGGATTCGTTTGCTTTTTGCAGTATTTTACGTAACTCTTCTTTGCCGTCCGATTCAGTAATGTGTTCTTTTGATGTTGTGTCGCTTTTCACGAATGTCCCACTCGTGGAAGCAATAAATATATGTGCCGATTCGCTTTACAGCCCTGATGTCAACCCTCCCTCGTTTTCACGTGATGTTTTTGTTGAGCTTATGTATAGAGCTACACTTGATGTTGAGTTCAGTTTCAATGGATGTATGTACAGGCAACTTGACGGTGTTGCCATGGGTTCACCACTTGGCCCAACTCTGGCAAATATATTTTTAGGTTTTTATGAAAGCAAGCTAGTTGAGTTAGGTCTGTCTAATAATGTGTTGTTTATGTATGCCAGGTTTGTTGACGACGTTTTTGCTGTATTTCGTAGTATTGATGAAGTTCATAACTTCTTTCGTCGGCTTAATGATTTACATCCTTGTTTGTCGTTTACGTTGGAGCTTGAGTGTGAGCATTGTTTACCATTTTTAGATGTTTTTGTTGACATGCGTGAGCAGGGTAAAGTGCTCACTAGTATTTATAGGAAGCCAACTTTCACAGGCCAGTACACTCGCTGGGATTCTTTTACTTCCAGAAGAAGTAAGATTAATTTATTTAGATGTCTTATCCATAGAGCAAGGATGATATGCTCTCCTGAACTGTTGAGCAGTGAGCTAGTAACATTAAGCAGCATCTTCCGCGAGAATGGCTACCCGGACGATCTCGTGAAGGCATTTATTGACAAATCATCTAAGGCTAGTGATCCGGTTTTAGGGCCTAAAAGGTGTCCAGTTTATCTGAGGCTACCTTGGTTAGGGCCTATGTCGGAGAAGTTTGGCAACAAGGTAGCAGGGATTGTGCAGAATTGGTTTCCTGCCTGTACTTTGAGGGCGGTGTTTGTTGGGTGCCCTATTCTGCCCAGTGGTCAGAAAGACGTTTTACCTACCAATCAAATTAGTAATGTTGTATATTTATATACGTGTCGCTGTGAACAGCAATACGTAGGTAGAACGTCTTTGAGATTACTGGACAGGGTACGGCAGCACATTCCTGCTGTCATTAGACAGGCGAATCAGGCTGAGAGGTGCCAGCCCAAGCGTGCCTGTCGGAATCACCCCAGTGGCATCATTAACCACGGTAGGGTGGGTGGGGGCTCAGCAATAGCTGAACATCTTCTATGCAGTCCAACCTGCATAGAAGATTATTCCGACAGCAGATTCTCGATTCTTTACCGAGCAAGGAGTGATCTTCACCTAAGGGTTCTAGAATCGGTTTCTATTGCACGTTTGCAGCCAATTCTGTGCAAGCAGAAAGACTTTGTTTTCAAACTAGCGTTATTTTAATTTTAATTGTTTACTTTTGGATTTTGTGTTTTCATGTGGTATAGTACTTCTTGTGAACATGTGCCAGTGACTTGTTCTAGCATATAATGTCTTTTGTAATTTGATGTCCTATTGTACTGATACTTTGTGTAATTAGTCTCTCTTCGTCTGTTAGGTATAGTATTAACACTTTCATTGTTTATATTGGCCATTGTTTGTATTACTGCTCTAAATTATAAACTCAATGTCTTGTAACTCAAATTTAGTTTCGATGTAATGTCCTGATGAGTATCGAACGAAAAGCTTAGACATAATGAAGAAAGCCTTATTTTTGACTATTTTTAAGTTCTGTAGTACCAATAACTTATTTAAAGAATAATTGACGATCAGTAAGAATCACGCCAATGTCAGTCTACCTTTCCAAACTGCATTTAAAATGATGCCTCTTACGTGATTAAGCTACAAGTGAGCGAACGTTCTTACCCCCAAAAGTAGGAAGACAAACAGTTCATACCCAGCAAGTCGTGATTTTGACAACTGTACGATACAGAGGAGATAATTTTGAGATGCAAAACAATTTTGGGAGCAAATGTTAAGATAGAAAGGAAAAGCACCACATAAAATGTGTGAAACAAGGAAGGAGATTTATTGTGAATAAAGAAAATTGTACCACTTCCCTCTAATGCTCTTTGACGCCAAAGCTGAACAGGTATTTTGATGCAACAAAATCTAAAACTACTAATGATAATAAAACATTCCTTGCAATTTTCTGAATCCTACTCGTCTCCTCGAGGCATCATGGCCCTGCTAGAGATGGTAACCACTTTTACATACTCTACCATTGCTCTGCATGCTACTTGACTACTTTGATAATATTTTTCTATGTCTCCCTAAAAATATTGGTGCATTGCTCAAAATTACGAATGGTACATTGTTGACAGACAGACACACGTTCAAAGTATAGACATTAGGCCTGCTAAATTCATCCATCTATGGCACCTTGACGGTACACAAATCAAATCTTGTATATTTTGCTAGGTGAATGACAGATGATGATTTGGTCTCGCTAAACTTTAAAAACGTGCATGTAATACATAAGACACCTATGAAAAGTACAAAATAAGAGTAGATTCAACAGCCTGAACAAAGAGTTGTGATGTCTGCATCGGTTAAGGAGCAAAAGAAAAGAAAGGTGCGTCGTTTAAGAAGTCATAAAGTAAACGGCCATTGATCATTGCGTCAATCTTACTTTCAAATGACACATCATGAAATGGAACATGTAAATGCTTGGTGCCCTGTGGCTGCAGCTTTATCGCTGTTATTGGCGTTTTTCTTGTGCGGATCGCGTGAGAAAAGGTTGCTTATTTCTCGAGAATGGATACTTCTGCAGGTGTCTTGAATGGGAAATGTTCTCATTTTCCTCGACGCCAATCAATACTGCCGAGTAATAACCCTATAATCTTTTCTTAGACTATATGAGGGAAAGAGGTAAGCAATCTGGCCTATAAATATAAATAGTACATTTTATTTCTAACTATTTTGATACACTTCAGAGTGATATTTTGACAAAAATTTGGCTACTTGTTATGTAACTTGTTGGCACAAAAATACCGATACCTATGGGGAGGGAAAGTGATGACGTCACAAATCAATAGGCTTAGAAATAGTACAATTTGACTCCAGATACTTGAAAGCAACCCTAGAGTAGGCTGTTTCTCAAAATACCTGACCTCTAGTGTATATAGTGTATAAACTAGAGGCATTTGAATTTTTAACATCTCTCGTCAAAACTCTGTTGATATTCCTTGGGTCCTTATAGTAGGATCCAGCATCAAATGATAAGGTTTTGTTAGAGACTTTTAAAACTCTGACCTGATATCTCAGTGTTGGGAAAGTGCATCCCTCTCAATTTTGGCCATTGTTATTCTTACTAATAAAGCAACATGAAATAAAGTATTTTTCCATAATTCAAATATTTTCAAAATTGTGACGTCACACTTCCCCCTCGTATACCCCGATACTCAAAGGAAGTCAGGAAACTGCCCCATATGTGAACCCTGGTATCGGTATCTGATCATCCTTGCATTCTCTATTTTAAGGTGAAATTCACATAACAATTTTATCTTGGAACTCCCAATGATATCTTTTTACTGAAACTGTACGCCACTGAATCTGAGTACTTACTTAGACATGAATATGGAACCAGCTTATCCAGCCTTTAGATAGAGTTCATATCTGCATAGACTGTAGTTAATAGTTAACGCTAACGTCATTTCTCACCAAGGGAAGAATCAGATATATTTCAAAACTAAATTCATGACACTATTTTATCTTTACATATTGCTACTATATGCTAAAACGTAAGCAGCAGGTCGTGAAGATATTGTACATCGCTATAGTAAAAAATCTTCTGCATGGCAAAATAATCATTGTGTTCATGTGAGAGATAGTTGAGATTGTAAACGGTGATATGTCGAAAAGATTGTGAATATCATACCTGTTATTCGCTTATTGTGATGCACATTCTCCTGTAGTTTTGTCCTTCCAACTTTTAATCGTATATTCTTCGTACCTTTAATTGTCGGCAGCCAAGGAGAATCGATAGTCCATATTTGTGTCAGGTGTCATAGGTTAATCTACTGCACTCCAAGCACCAACTCTCTTCCTTCTGGAAATCCTCTACCATACAAGAGCAGACGTTAGATTTATTTTTAGCTTATATATTTTTCTGTATAGGGAAACAACTTCTTTTTTACTGATATTTAATCACTAGAGTCAACAGTGGTACCAAAACGTAGTTTTTATGGTCTGACCTGTTTAAAACAATAATAATCTTTCTTCTCTTAATTTGTTTGTCTTCTGTTTGTCAATGTTTTTGTTCTGGGAGTTAGAAGTTTTCTCACCGCTGGAATAAATGTTGATTATCGATCTGCCTCCTTCAAAATACACTATTGTAATATGATTCCTTAGAGTCACAATACCTAAAGTAATACCTGCAAGTCTAAATGGTTAAACGATAAATCGTATAAACCGGTTTTAAGTATCTTCGGCAAATGATTTGTGTAGGCAGAGACCGCTAGATCCGAACAGGCCTTAATATTGGTAGAAACATGGTAACTATTGACGACATTGCGGAAATGTCAACCTTAAATCCAGCTGAAAAATTCATGGCAAAGTCTCCAGAATTGATTGTTGTGATGTGTGCCTGGGAAGTGTGTCATGTAATTATTCAGGCCTTAATATTGGTAGAAACATGGTAACCATTGACGACATTGCGGAAATGTCAACCTTAAATCTTAAGCTGAAAAATTCATGGCAAAGTCTCCAGTATTGAGTGTTGTGATGTGTGCCTGGGAAGTGTGTCATGTAAATATTCAGGCCTTGATATTGGTAGAAACATGGTAACTATTGACGACATTGCGGAAATGTCAACCTTAAGTCTTAAGCTGAAAAATTCATGGCAAAGTCTCCAGTATTGATTGTTGTGATGTGTGCCTCGGAAAGCGTGGCATCTAAATACTCTGACGAGAGGATTTCTGCCTTTGGACTACGGTGATATCCAGAAGAGGGTGCTAAGGTTTACCTTCTGAGACAAATAATTCATTATCAAATATTAGTCATGAGCTGAGAAGACCCATAGTAAAGTGTCTGGTACGCAGTGTTGTTAGTTGTATACATTGAAAGCCTGATAGTGGAACATTCGGGTAAAAGGTTGATTTTCGTCTTCAAAAATGTGATGCTATAGGAAGGTGACAAGTTATACTTGGCGAAACAAACAATTTCATGAACGTTACAGAATTGAAGAGACGTTGGAAAATGTACAAAATAGAGGTTAGAAAGGTATAAAAGCCAGAAGAGTCACCAATACAGTTTAATTCTCTTAATAATTAGGGGAGGGGTGGAGATCAAACCACGGAGACCTCACTGTTTAATAGGAGGGAGTAGTGTGGGAGACCAGAGGTAGATGGCAAGGCTAGGGAAAGCAATGACAAACCACATTGACTGACAGTATTAAAGATTTGGATGGGAGTATGGCCACGTCTCTATCAAGAAATAACTGACCAGGTAGAGGAAGAGAGGAGCCCGAGGATAAAATCTGAGTAAGGACGCCAACAGGTAATCAAGTTGATTAAGACACTGTTATGAAAGAGATGGTGCAAACACGGTAGCATTAGTTATGCAATCTTGTAGACTAGACTATCGATGATAGCTACCAGCAAATTGACCAATAAGTAGCAAAAGATATGTTCCCATTTTCTATAGACTTGCTGTAACCCACATTTACTTGCTTGCTTACAAATGTCTCTCGTAATACCAAGCAGTGGAAATCCACATTGATTTAAGAAGGCCATATATCTGCCGGTCTTGATTTTGCAGGGACCTGGCTTTTATTTTTATGATTTTTATCTCTTATTTCTTTCTTGACTTTATCAAGTAATACTATCTGGTTGAAACTCGTAATGTTTTTTTATCTCGTACTATTTCCTGGTATGGAAACTGTAGTGCCACAAGTATAGAAGAGATAGTATTTAGTACGGAATTATAAGAAGTGATAATTATTCTAAGTTGCCTTGCAATTGTAACACGAAAAGGCCATAATTTCCTTTCTGTATGTTTAGAATGGCGTGTCAATAAAGCTCATAAGGATGGAAAAATAGAGATCAAAAGGATCCTGTAACAGGTCCTGATATAATGTCATTTTTATCGCCGGAATTTTCATATTCTCATGATTATATATCAGTAAAAAAAGTTGGTTCCCCATACAGAAAAATATGTTTCATGTTTAAAACTAAAGAATGAAAGCTAACGTCTACCCTTGTGTGGTAGAGGATTTCCAAATTATAAGATATCCTAAGATATCGATAATCTGGGTTTTTTGAAAAAGTGAAAGCATGATCAGAGACGACATTTTATATTGTGTCAACCTATTGCTTAGCGACTTAAAATTTCTCAGATCATTTCACTCGTTCAAATCAGTATCAAAAGGTCAACATTCTTACAGCAAAAGTACAACTCTTATATCATTATTACCTATTTGCAAGTTAAAATTTCAATGGTAAGCATGTTAGAAGGTATGTCTATCCTTGCGCACATCCATAAGCAAGGCGAATAAATAACGCCTTTCCCCATGATCTAAATGTTTATAGTTTTTCTCCTTTCTGATGCAAGGAGGTAGAAATCAAAATATTTTGAAACTACTACAGCACCAGTTCTATCGCCAAGATTTTCCTTAACCCTCATCACACCAGCGAAATTGGATAAGGAGTTCACAGAGCCTTTGTGGAAAATAAATGCTGGAGCTCTAAACAGTCACTGAAAAATATATGATTGAGAAAGACCATTTATTGCCTTAAACCTGACAATCAGGATGTATTTTTTCATTTATTAGTATCCACTGCTAGGATTGAAGAACATGAAGTAGTCAGCTATTCCGAGGTGTTCTTGATTTACTCCTGGTCTCTGCACTCTCAAGGCGCTTCAACTTCCTAAAAAAATTTCGAGGTATGCCACGTAAAATACTGACACAGAAATCTGGTCTTCGAGTATGGAATGCATGTAACAACATTCTCGACATTTCTGTTTGTTGTCTCTGGAATTACTGTAGCAAGGCTCAACGACAGGATCACATAGCAGACAGTAAACGAGGATAGAGCGCTACACAGTATAACTTTCAAGTTACTCTTGACTCAGAACTCTAAATAATCAACCACCTACAACAATACAAATCTAAGCATTACATAGTGCAATTGTCACGTGTTCACGTCGTGAACAAAGCATGATTATGTCACATTCCCCAATAAGAATACAGCGTTTGAACATAACACAGTTGAATGCTTCTTATAGGCAATCAGATTTTTAAGACACGTGTCCCAATTCAGATAAGGGATGAATTCTGGTATTTCATATATCGTACCCAATCTCAAAGTACTAGAAACGGTAGACCTCATGTTAAAGCAAAGATCTTCAATAATAAATTTGCAGTATCCTACAGAAAATAACTACTATTAGCACAATGATCTACTCTGTCGTATAGTTACCTCTATTGATCCAAATTGCTAATACAGTAATACACTGAAAACAGACTTACCTTGCAGCTGTAATTGATTTAAAAGAACGTATAACTCCTTTTGTTTGTTATCAATTGTGTTATAGACAGTGTTGTTAAAAACAAGGGCAGAAGGCATTAAGAGACAATCAGTCAATACTTGCTCGTGTCGAACACGGAAGCCTCAACCAGCTGCGAAAGTCTTCTTCCTTATCCTCTCCTTCTTCTTTTAATATTTTGATCATTCCTGATCTGATGTGATCCACATCAACAATAAACTCAGGCCATTTTCTTTCCTCTGGCTTTCCATTCTGCATTAACTGTAAACATTATCGAGGTAAGATTTGTAGAGATAACTTACGACCTGCTGTCTTGTCCAGTTCTCAGCCTACAGAATGTTAAAGCCGACAAACAGACAGTTGAAAAAATTGTACAGCATGCAGCAGGCATGTATTGTATCCGATTTACTAAGATATCACCTCCACATGTGAATCCAAATCTACTACCAGGTTGGGATCTTAAATGATAGAACATTACAGTCGACAAACAGACAAGTAGCAGAAATTGTACCTTTCGTACCAGCTGCCATCGACAGATTTATGTGCTTAGAAGTACTTAACAGGGACTAGTGTGTAAAGATTGGGGAAGCCATAATGGTAACAGATCCAAATGCACACACACACACACTTATTTATTTCCCCTCGCAGTATACAATGTTTCCTCTAAGCAGTGTCATAGCTAAAATGCTCCCCTCCTCATAAACCCGAATCAAGGTGACATTCGCTTTTGGGACATTCATAACATTATTACAATTTATTTTCAAAAGAGTACAAAATTGGAAGCTATAAATTGTGAGACTTCTATTGCAGGGAAGTATTTTTATATATGTTCTAATGAAGCTCAATATCATATTCTTTACCACAGTTTACAGATGGGCGTGTCATTATGGAAAACAAATGAAGTTAAATAGATACTAGAGAAAAAGATGATACCGTTACAAAAAACAAATAAATGATGCAGCATACACAAGAGTTACTGAATTCCAGCCTACTTTCTTTCTTTAACGTTTTTCCATAGTTGCCAAGTTGCCGCTAGTGATAAAATACTAGTATAAATAAAACAATGCATAAGTTAGAGATTCTCTGCTCAGCCAAGGGCTAGCAAGTTAGGGGGGGACGTGCTCACCCCAGTTCTTGATTGTTTAGCGGAAATAATCATTTTTTCACCCTGGAAATAGAGCTGACCTTGCCACAATCATCTGCAAATATCCTACATATTTGCAGAAAAGTGTACTCAGCTGGTAGAAAGCTGGTCTCCCAAGAAGGGGGTTGGTAGTGTACTGAACAGTACTAGCAGATCGTGACAGAACTAAAATCCGTATTAGAGAAGATCATCTTTGCTATCCGTGATTCTTTACATAACTTATTAATACAACTCTTAAGTCTGGAAGACTATAACTCAAGTACTATGTTAAACTACGAAAATCTGAGACTCAAACTCTACAACTTTGAAACTCTGAAACTCTGAAACTCTGACCCTCCGAATATCTGATACTCAACTCCTTTCAAGACTACTTCCATATCAGTTGGTTTGAGTCCATTTTCAGTTGTCAATCTGAAATCTCCCACTGCAAGCCAGGCACAAAAATGGGTACTTGTCATAAAATTGGGAAGGGAATAATGCAGCAAGGAAAGAAACTGCCCACTGTACCTCAACATACCGTAGCTCAGGGCATGTAAATCTATGCCATATGACATACCCTTGGCTGCGTATCAGATTATGTGGCTACCTTGTTATTCTATCCACTAGAGGTTGGACCTAAATTTGATAGGCAAAACAACGTCATGCTTGGTCTCAACATCAGTATGTCTTGCATTCGTCACAGATAGCAAGCTCTTTATGTAATATCCTTGTAGCCGTAAAGTAACATAAAAAAAATCAATCGTAAGCACAACCAATTCCGTAAAGTAGATTCTCTCACCTAATCTATATAATGATATCACATGTCATTTGCTATTTTCATATGGTATAGTCATTTATTATCTCCTCCTTTTAGATCCCTATTATCTCACCCTTTTACTTAAGCAAAAGGATATGAGGAGCAACTTAAGTCCATTTTCTTGAGCAGCGACCGAGGAGGTATCATTCAACTGGATGCTCAAGCAAGTATTGCGATCGACGTTGAGTTCACTTGGGTCTTACGCAAAGACCATTATTAGTTCGTAAGGGAAGAGAAGGTGAGGTAAGCTTATCAGCTTTTGATTGACGCAGGAGAACATCAACGCCCTTGGAGATAAACAAGGAGTAGCATGGTAAGTAGCATCGGCGCATGCTTTGCTTCTCACTGTGGCCAGAAGATTTGATTGTTGTGGCTGTACGTGTGCATCATTTAGGGGCCTAGTATTTAAAATTTCAAGTGAAGCTTTTCTCAGATGCCGATTTTAAAAGTGTTTTGAAGAAGAGGCTTAGGCCATAGAATGAGGTGTTTCACGACGAGATTGAAGAAAGTTCGGAATACTATTTTGCCAGGGCTGTCCTTCCATAGACGTGCCAGATAATTTACGTAAGTGTTCGGTCAAAACATTTATTAAGGAGTATTTGCTTGACGCTAGTAAGGTGTAATTTTGCAATGTGCAATATCATTCATTTGGTGGTAATCTGAGAGCTCAACTGAAACAAACTTGGGTCCTTCATCAGGAACATGCTTGAGTATGGTTGTCAACACGTGGAAAGAGGGCATTGGGGCAAAAAATAATCGTGGTAGAGGAGGTATTCTTAAGTATTACAACTTCAGGCCGCTTTAAGGATGAATCGGGACTAGCAATGGTTACTCAGTAGGAAATTGACCAGAAAGATCTACATGGATAGTGTCATGGAGAGACTGGCGAAGGAGTAATAAACAGAGGTTCCGAGGGTGTCTTAATACCTTGACAGGGAATACACTGTCGAATTTTATGTGCAATGGCCGAGTCTATCCATTGCCAACAAATGTTTTTGAGGAGAATTCTCTTGGTTTTAACAATTCTTTGATGCATTTTATGTACAATAGCTAGTATACGTTCATGGAGAGCAGAAGGGATGATGAAACGATGTCCTCGTAGAGTGATGTTCTCTTTGACAGTCATTTTGTGTTGAAGTTTCTTGTAGGGGAGTAATTCCGGTAGGCTAGTCCAATTTTCTGCTTTCAATGAATAGAATACATGCTGTAAAGTCCAGTAAGAGTAAGTGCCAACTTAAATTTTTTTCCATTCCCATGGCTCTTTGATTAGGTGTTGAACCAGAGCATAGATGAAATCCTCCGTGCTGCAACCATGAGTATAACTCACAGGCCGTCGAGGACTATAGGACTGGTAGAAGCCGGTTTGTAGATAATGCGGGAACAAAATGGTTGGAGACGAAGTACCCACCGTTGAATTTGTTGTGAAAATTTTTCCTTTAATACTATATGGAGCTTTCAAGGGTTAATGATCAGTGTAAAGATCAAATTTGGTGCCAAAAAGGTTCACAACCTCAAATCACCTTTATTGTTTCGCGTTTAGTCTGTGTATCATGCCGTTTTCACATCAGACAGGGTTCTGCTGGCATATGCAAATGGCTTAGCAGACATTGGTCTGACTTAATATTGCTCATAATCGAAAGTGGACTGGCATCCATTGGTGAGCTGGGTAGGAGCATCAGGATTTTTGTGAGACATAATGCATTGCTCTGGAAGTTTGATCCTTTAGAATAGGAAACAAAGAGTCTCTGCAATAGTTGCAAAATTAGGGATGAATTTGGCCCAGTAATGCACTAAAGTAAGGTACCTTCTAACTTCAAAGGCACAAGTTGGAGTAAATGCATTGAAAATGCCCCCTCTACTTGCCTTGATAAAAAGGAAAATCTTTGGTTATGACTGCACCAAAACTCTGAGCTCTGGAACATTAAACAAAGACTTTTGCGATAGAGAATTATCTAGGAACTTGAAGAAATTAGAAGACACTGTCAAGGATGGTATATCAAAGACGCCTGTCTTATAAACGACGATAATGTCTTCCGAAATATCAATAACATCAGGGCATCCATCAAGAACTTGTTGAATGATGTATTGGTAAAGCTCAGGAGCAGGAGAAATACCGAAAAGAAGACGAGTACAATGAAAAGACCTTCGTAAGTGATGGAAGTTAAAATAGAGCGGAAAGCTGGATCAAGCTTGATTTGTTGGTATCCCCAACTCAAATTCTGTTCGAAAATACTACAGAATCCATCGATTGATCATTACGAAGAGCGAGAGAGAATAGCTAGTTAGCTTGATAACACTTCATAGATTTTTGGAAATTCCTGGAGAATGGAAATGGTGCTGGACGATGATGAGGTGCCTGAAACCTTGTCGAGTAGCGGTAGTAAGCCTAGAGGGTAAGCAGTAACATGACCAACTCCAGAGTCATAGGAATTGCAATTAATTAGTATATATTGTCTTTCCTTTGTAAGAAACAATGATAGATACTGTTCTTCTGAGAAGGAAGTGACTTGGTGACATTGGAGGGAAATATTTGAGCAGACATTGGCTGCAAGGAAACATGTTTCTTGTTACCAATCTGGAAATTATACCATTGTCCAGCACCTACGCAGTGGTCCTATATCGAGAAGAAGATGGCAAGGGACTTTCTCAATAGTTACTATATTGTGTGTCAGTGTACTTGAGGGGCGGCAAACGTGCCATGAGCCTGTATTGCGAAATGGTAGTGGTCAGGGGAGGATCTGTTACTGTTTCCCGGCATATTACGGGCATGTGACACCACATGGACGTGGGAAGGAGTCGTACAGTCTGGAATGAGTTGACGTTGTAGTATATTTATCAACAATGTCCTTGTTTGTAACAGGGCTACATTTACATTGTTATCTTATCTATTAGCACGTGAACCTACATTGGATAGGGAAATGACGTCATGCTCGGCCTCAGGATTCGCATGCCTTACATTCGCCGCAAAACCCCCGTTCTTTGTTTTAACGTAAGTATAGAACTCGGCTATTGGGATTTCGCTCATGGGCAACTTTAGGCCCGCTGAGAGCGGCTTAGAAACACTCGCCGTTATCGAATTAAAACATTAAAGAAACCGTTAACCTAGTCTAGAAAGTCTAGAAAGTCTAGAAAAGATAAAATTCCTTATGTATTCTTAAGATCTTTATAAGCACTGTTAGACTGCCTGTCTTCTTGGAGTCCGTAAAGCTCATGCATTGAGAGAAGCTCGCAGAAAAAATTTGCTCTTCTTTTCAGGTACCTTGGCTAGAGGCAGTGAAACAGGGGAGATATAAATATATCAAGGGATCCTGCGCTGTCTTCTCGTATTTTGCGACCGGGGAGAGATCTCTGAGTACATAATAGTCATATTTAATGAAGTTATTTATTTTTTTACACAGAAGAAGGTCTAGTGGACCTCCCTAGTTACCAAAACCCATGTGCCATATTTCAATCTTTACGGTCCGAGGTTGCTTTGATGAAAGGCTCTCGATTTAATATATTGCGTCTTAACCACTTTTAATAAAAATTACAATAAAAATAAATATCGAAATTTTCAAAATGACTTCTCAGAAGCGACCAAAAATGTTTATTTCGTATTGTTACAAATTTTGGGCCTATTTTTTACTCATTAAAAGTTTAGAGCATGATTAAGGTACTATGGTCTTCATTACAAAAAGCCCTTCACAAACAAAAGTAGTATTGCGCTCTTCGTATCAGAGATCTTATACAAGGAACAAAGATTGGCCAAACCCGGCTAGCTCCTATTCAAGGCCGTATCTTTATCTTACAACTATCATTGTATTGTTGTTGCTATGGTAGAAAGATACCTTGTAGAAGATTTAAAAATCTGCAACTGTCATAGGCGCAATCAACGGGGATTGACTCCGAGGCCCTTCTAATAATTTGGCTGTCTTAGTTTTCTTATCCTCTGGTGTTAGGCTTTTAACTGATAATACGATTTTTATTCCTTGCTATTATTTGTTGCTTTAGTTTTTTAAATTAATATTAATAACTGCCTCTGGTGGATGGTATGATGTCCTATTCCACACCTTCCTGCAGTTACTGATGATCGAGTCACTTAATTTACATCTCCAACAATTTCCTTAGGATTCTAGATGTGCCTAAAGGGCCAGTTTTCCGAGTGTCTTTCACTTTAGTATTGACCCTTAGCCTTTTTAAGGTAATTTCAACATTCCTGGATATTTATCCCAGGTGCCTATGACAATACGAAGAGTAAACACCGTTTAATCTTACCAATTTGTGTGTCGACAAGACAAGCAACATCAACTACATGGCACATCTTTTCCTCTCTATAAAGTACTACCAGATCTGGTTTACAATGCCCTTACTTCTTTTCTGTTTGATCTCTTCGTACTGAAGCATCCTGTCCTCCAGTAAACTAGTGGTCATAATACTACTTTGCATAAAGGTACTCTTCCTTTTAACAAACATCTCTGTAAATGTGTATACCTTGCCAGGTTTCATCCTGTCTGTTTCTTCTTGCATCAGGAGAATGCGTTCTGATAAAATATGGGCAATGACTTATTTCTCCACGCTACAGATCCTGTAAGTTCTCTAACTATCGAACTCCTGGTCTCTGTAATGCATCATCCAATGTGTCCTCGAATGCTTTCTTTTTCACTGACATGAGGATTCCATCAGTTTTTCCCTTCAGATGGCATTTCCGTGATCTTTGACAGCTGATTTTATTTTTTTGTCCTTTCCAGTTCCATTACAAATACTGGATTGACGTTTTATCCTAGGAAATTATCTTTTCTACTATTGACAATTTCCTCTTACATATCTTAGCATCTGCTCCTGTTTCGACAATATATTCTTGCAAACGTCTTAAATAGAACATTCTTCCGTTCTATGTAGATACTGCCCCACGATAGTTTTCTCATTTTTTACTGTTTCTTCAACAATAAGCATTGCTCTACACTCCCTGATCTTTTCCAACACAAACTTACCAATGTCGTCCCTAGGATTGAAGCACTTGGAAATTGTCAAAATCTCTCTGGTTTATCTTGCTCTGCTACAAATTACACAATATTGAAAACTTCACCTCCGCATTGCAATGAAGTATGAGTACAGGTAACATCGTTCAACAACTGAGCAAACCGGATTCAAGCTCTAAGTCTCTCATAAATTTCTATTTTTGTTACACATTTCTTATTTACTTATAATACAATTAGGTAAAATACATTACCACCATAAAAAAATTAAGAAGGTTGTGTCAGAAACCAAAACGAAATTGAATAGTGTTTGCCCTGAGAAAAACAGCTGTGTATTTACAAGTTGTACTGAAACCTTCGCATGCCAGAACATGCCTGACCAAGCAAAAAATGATTCACGACCTACAAGTTTATTTCGTACTTGGCAACTGTTTAAAAACTCAGATCGCTCCTTACATGACAGTTAAACACAATATACCTCATAGCCAGAAAGTTTTCACGTGAACTAACATTTTCGCAATATGTTTTTTGTTTTGATCCATATGTGCTACATTCTCACTTTCTTCTTTCTTTTAAAAAATTTGAGACATTGGATCACAATCAACAACCTAAACATCCAATACTTTGAAATCCTAAAATCGTGTAAAGAAAACATGAAAAAATGCGGACAAAACGTAATATCACGTAACTATCAGTCTGCGTTTTTACAACATTAAAATTATTAGGTTTCTCTAAAATTTTCGTACTTCTAACGCCGCAAGATAAATAAATTCTATAAAATGCTACAGTGATGCCAACACTTGCAAATTACATAAAAACTCTGAAATATGTTTCCTAATAAACGTATTTCTGTAACCAGTACAGAACATTTACTAAAATCATCCGCCACGCTTAAATACTGTGCGTTTAATACGAGCCGAATAGAAGATTTCTGAGTCACAGCCTTCTCTCAATGAACGATATCTCAAAGATATTGAACTCAACAATCGATAAACTATCATCATGCATTGTAGCCTTAGATAGTCTTTGTGTACTTCTACCATTTAACTCTTTTCATCATCAAGGTGAAACCTATCCGTAACCATTGAAGAATATTATTATAAGCACAAAAAGGCGCATATTTTCGGGTAATATCTACGCCAAAAGTTCAATCTTCTACAATGACATGTATAACCCTCGGAATGTTCGACGATATTTACGCAGATTTCCAGCATGTCTACTCGTTACAAAGTTGCCTTGAATTTGGTTCAAAATCAGAAAATCAATCCCGAATCTTGTTCGAAATGTCCGATACCTATTGCTATGCGTTCCGTTGAACGTTATAGCATACACCAATCCTTTACCTTTTCCTGCTCTATACACTTAGAATCAATCCCACAATTTGTCTGCCCTTTATCTTTCGGTCACTTTAAGAGCTAGACTCTTCAAACAATATTCTACTACATATTACAACAAAGTCCCTTCCTAGCTTTTGTCGTCAAGGCGTTTGTTCAAATTTCACGATAAAATGTGGAGCGCTTTGTCAAGTAGCAGTGTTTACTATAACCTTGCCGGATCATTGGCACCTCTAGTTTCCATTTAACTTAACTATGTCTCTGAGCGCTATTCACACAGCAGACTCACTACTGGTACCCGCTGGATCGCTATACAAAATTTTCTTCGCTAGTTTCTTCCGTTGTAAACTCGCTCGAAGTCTTTTAAGAGCAAGTCTAAATCCTGAGTGTTTGTAACAATATACACAAGGAGCCACTAAACCGTCTGCGAAAGTAAGGGTCTTCATTATAAACCCAAGAATTTGCTCCACTTGCGAATCATCGAAGTCTTTGCTAAAGCAACTGGGGCATAATGACCTCAATAAATAATAAAAGAAAGAAGGACCCCAACAGAGGTAATATGCAATAACGATGATAAGAGACATCTTTGCTGCTGAAATTTCTCGTAATGAATTCCTGCGCCTCAATTTACCATCTACCGTTGCGTGTAAGCGCTTTGTCGATAATCGTCGACGGATCACATTCCTGGCTACTTTAAAGACGTAAATGTAGCATCCAGTTATGATAAGACATGGAAAGAACGTGTTGCCTAAAAGCATTCCTATAGTCCATCTTTTCTTGATGTTGTAATTGCACTTTGACCTCGGTTTCATGTTGCCAAAAGGCAGGCAGCACAAAATAATAACATAGATCCAAGTTCCCACTAGAGCGCCAAACATCCTCCTTTTTGTCACAATCCGAGTGTAATTTAATGGCTTGTAAGCAGCAATTAGGCGATCGATGCTGATTACAAGTAATGTAAGGCAAGATGCGTAGTTTGTTATCATATACGAGAAGCGGAAGACATCGCAAATGACTTTTTTTGCTGTTTTATCTTGAACACTCGATCTCTTTGCCATGTAGGACGGGATAACGAATAAACCCTGTAGTAAGTGAGTGAATAGGAGGCTGCCAACTGCAATTACAGATGGTCGTCTTATTGAAGGGGTGATACCTATGATTATGAGGCAGAAGAGATTGGCAATGATTACCAATATGCCAAGAACAAGTAATGTGGAGATCACACCAGGGTCCATCTCTGCTTCTCAATAACAACCTGAAAAAGAAAAAGAAAAATCAATAATCACGTGCCTTTGTAAAAGCAGCTCCACCTGAGGTTTAGCTTTGGGCAGTTTCCTCCTTTTTTAGTTATTTAGTTCAGAAGTGAACCTTAAATTTCTTTTACATTGCCATAAGTGGACTTTGAGTTGCAGAGTAATATGCTAGAAGATAATTGTATAAATAGTAAAGCAACTGCCCAATTTTTACAGCAAACGTCGTAATTGCTTTGGATACATCAATTGACGTAGGACCTGGGGGTTACTGGGCTTGAGCCTCACAATTTTCTGACAGTAAAATGGCCTTTAGTAGAAAACAGTATTGTCGTATACAGTACAGTAGTAGAATTTGAAAACAATAGCAATTTGGTTTGAAGTAGCAGTTGACGACCAAATAAACATCAGAGTACTTGCCGAATAAATAAACTTGAATATTCCCCGACCCCGACCTTTAATTCAAACACGGAGGCAGACAGATAAACGTATGTTCCGTTTGAAAATAATCTAGGTAATGTGTACATCCTCAATGTACTGTATCTACCCCGGTGGCGAAGAAAATTTTAGAATGCCACGTAATTTTCTTTCCTCTCCTGCCTAGTCGGTGGCTTTTAAAACGGTAAAAAGGATAAACGTAAAACAAATCCATGAGGAGTGAGACGCTTAGATTGACATTACGTTCCTAGAATTGTTACCTGTTCTTCTTACTCTAATTCCAAACTGAGGGTTCTTCATGAAATAACCGCATGCATACTTCACTGAATTTAAAGCTGAGCAGAGAATGAGCTGCTATGTGGCAACAGCATCTAATAGCTCGATGTCTATGCCGCCACCATAAAAAATTTGAGGATCTGTCATGCCGTGAAAGAAGTGGATAAGGATTTTAGAAACGTAGAAATCTAAATAAAATACTTGAACAGTCGGTTTTGAGGAGAACGTTGGAACATGACAAGAGAACTTGTAAGCCGTTTAATTGTGGCTTCAACACGTCAGTTAATTTCGCAGGTCACAAGCACACGTATCAAAGGAGGTTTAAGGCTGCGGCTATCCATGAAAAGGAATACTCATTTGGCAACTGTGAAACTGTTCCGCTCCACGGAAGGCGGAACATCGTCCAGCAGCATGCATAACTACGTCGAGCATAAATTAAGTAAACCACACATTATGATTAATCGTCATCGTATAACTCTACGGATGTTCTTAAACCGAGAAGGTGGATCCTATTACAGTACTGTTATGGTTAAATCTAGTAGCCAATGTCCAATATTAGGAAGTATGAATCCTTACGAAAGGAGTTTTCAAGATCGGGCGGAATTCAGTGCGGAAAGGATGAAGTGTAGGCCTCCTTTCTTGCAGAATAATAATTCTCATAAACGAAATTTTACTTCTACGCCCCAAACAACTTTACCGGGATGAAATTTACTGGTAGTAAAGTAACTAGACAGAAGCTAATAGGCAGTGTTTACGCCTAAGAAAGACCACTTATTCGCATTTTCTAGACATTTTAATATGTACTACCTGGTTACGTAGAAAAAGCCTAGGTAACGGAGGGTATAGCATAACGCACTGAATTAGTGTGAACTAACAAGATAACTTAAGTGGCACCAATACATATGCTTCTAAAAGCTCCACTATTTCACGTCACTTCACTATAGCGTCAAGAGAATGTTAGTATAGAAGGGTAACGTTTTCCAACCCACAACACCTGTACGGGCGTGGGCTTTAAATAAATTTATAAGACAGCTTATGCCTAGGTTAAGCAAACAACGTCGCCAATGTAAATGAGATGTCAATAGTACTGTCAAGTCTATGTTCTTAGTGACACGAATCGAACACGATCTTTATTCTCGACGATCAGTGCTGTGATTTTTTGATGCCCCCTACGTATAAACACAAAACGCTAAGATGAATATAGCTGGTGACCATGTCATTACTCTTTAGCATTTTAGTGACCTACTATTGTCGTCTATAGTCATTTGTCTGATTTGATAGTGTAGCTCCATATATTCAAGTGTCCGCACAGGCTCAATGCTGAATCGCATGACACCTGGTTTTTGCTGGATGGAACGGAAATAGTATTTCGAAGGTACCGCCAGTGGCTGTGTATAGATGTTGTCTAGAGAAATACCTATTTTTCTACCGTTTCGACAAAACCTTCCTCAAAACGTTCCTGAGAAGGGTCACATGGAATTGTCAACGAAAATAAGTAATCTTCAATCGTGCATCATACTTATATCAATAGCTGGTCGGTCGTAGTCATCTTTTGCCTGGGACCTAAAAGATCAGCAGCCTTCAGTGTGAAAAGGTCTCCCTTGGGTCCAGTGAATACGTGATATCCGAGTAAGAAAGCCGTTGAAAGAGCTCTGTCGAGAATTGCGACGAAAAGCCAGTAAATATAATGAACAAAGCGATGTCCACTTAAAACTAAAAGCAACGCTGTATCTAACATGAAGTTTTGTACAATTTCAATATATAAACACAACCGTTAATCCTTGATTTGGCCCCTGGCGCTTATTTTCATAAATAAAATCATATATTGGGGATTAATAGTGGATGGGGGCTTATTAGAAAAATCTAAAACCAGAATAGGAATCATTCAACATTTAATAAAACTTTGCGTCGTGGGATTCGAATTATTAAGGTGATAAATTGTCTTCTATATAACACAATGTTAAAAACCCTCTCATCTCAACGGTATGGTTTCAATCCTTTATCAAGAATTTTTAGTATAAAACATTACAAGAAATATGGGTATTTATCACGGGTCTAGAAGAAGCTCCAACGAAATCTGAGAATCTAACCTCCTAAGTATACAAGCTAGATAAATAGCAATTACGTCACTACTGGGATTCGAACACATGACCTACACATTTGCTGCGTGTTCCCCTTCAACTAAGAAATAGTGACCCCCAGGAGAAAATATCGTATCTCTGTAACCACCAAATTAGCTTTCAATCCTCCACTTACGTTTTAAAATCTCAATAGCTAAATTTTGGCAGCGTCCAAGGATATACACTGTTCCACACTCTGGTGTACTTCAGTTGTACCAGAATTCTCCACACTTTGGGTTCTGTAGTTCCTAATACTGTACATCATTCAGAATCCCATCTACAAAGCGACCTTCTACATCAAAACTTTGAAGCTACAACTATAAACATATTACGTCCCAACAGAAACATCTTAAGTTTCCCAAAGCGACTATAATTACTAGTGTCAGTCTTACTGGGCCAATCTTATTGTAATACAGATGCCATTAATGGATAATACGTCAATTACAAGATACACAACATTTCAAAACACCTTTCAGAATAGTTTGAATAGGACGTTGTAGACAGCATATTTCTGCGACAAGTTGTTTACAGCCAAGTTACCTGATGGAGTAGTATATGGTATAAATGACTTGATCTAAATTTTGATTTAATCAATAGCCCTTTATGAGATTTACCCTCCCTCTTTAGATCAATTTCCTTCACAGACATCGCTTGAAAGATATAATCATTTTGTTGACATTTAGACTTAAACCACAAGATTTAAACAACATGCAAGTATATGCTAATGAAATATGCTATAACATAAATTATGTCTCAGGGTAATAAATTATATAATAATTAATTAAATATATAATTAAAGTATACTGATAAAGAAAATCACTTGTTACGTTCCCTTGAAGGCAGAAGCATTCAGAAAATCACGTGAGTAAAATTGTAAAAGTCATAATAGTATAGAACTATGCATCATCAAGAATACTTGACAACTGTGTTCTTTGGGGCCCGAACCTATTACAGTGCCGTAACCACGAAATAATTATTGGGGGGCTAAACCGGGCTTTCCATTTCCCATGGGCATGGCCGAGAAAGGATGGTTTGCCTATGCAATGCTTTAAAATTGCCTTGTATTTTGCTTTCAGATAACATAGTAGACTTCTCAATTTATCAAGTAGAACATATTCTAAGGCAACTGACGGTACGTAAACTCTGTAAACATTCTTTCAATCACCTTGAAAATTATTGGGGGGGGCTATAGCCCCCCATCCCCCCAGTGGTTACGGCACTGGATTTTTATTACTAAAATAACTTTTTTATTAAGAGAACAAGCTAAGACCACCCAATACCTATGGGTAGGTCTCACTCAGTATAATTTCTAGAGGGCTCAATGGTGTGCATACTAAATTTTGAACCCTTAATTGATATTCCCATGGAGGTCGGGCTCACCATGGAGACGTCCTACCCTTGCCCGGAGATCGGCTCCAGCGTGGCTCATCTTTTGCCGTCAGAATTAGATGGGTCCATGGAGATCACCGCCAGAATTTCGTGAAGATGAGTTAAGAAATGGAGGAGGCAGAACATACAAACAAATACACATACATACACACTCCCTTTTAAAATCATAGATTTCGCAACAAGGTTTTTTATTAAGAAGCAAACTTCGTTCATCAGCAATTCATCAGCTGATTAGATACACATAGTCAACCTCGATGTTTTGAACTCCCGGATGAGCAGGAAAAAGTAACAGATATGGATTTTGATCGCAAGTGTGTAATTTTCATTTAAGCGAACGATTTATCGTAGATAGGGAGGGTTTGAGATATCATCATTCGAAATCGGGGGTTGACGGTATTATGGAAATTTTACTGAGGTTTTGGAAACGACTGATTTTATTTCTTCTTGTCAATTTCATTAGTTATTTACATATACGTACGATGTCACTTTGTATGCATGCTTCAATTATGTTTCGCCGTTTGTATTTACAAATTAGCAAAAACATAGTTGTTTTCATATATCTCTACTTCATAAGTACCGATGTACGGTTCTTTCCATTTTTAAATTATCTACATCAAGCATAAAAAATATCAGCAAAAACGAACGTTTACAAGTATCTTAACACCATTCTAAAATGTATTCCCGGAATACTTTTAAAACGTAGAAGAAACTTACATTTTTATTGCATAAAAACAAATATAAATCTGAGTACTACAATTAATTTTGCAAGCATTTGTGACCCTAACATAATTTTAGGTCAAGTGTTTTGGCAATGACTAATTTTAGTGCTTTTCACCCTTCATTAGGGGGTGTTAATAACATGATAGTAAGTGGACCTACTAGTCGCCCCGTTTTAGAATCCATACACTTCAATGTTCGTAGAAACGCAATCTATACCTTACCTGGTGTTACATGAATTAGGTTAATACATCTGTTTGTACTTTTACAGAATGTTATATCTAGCAATAATAAATTGTCTTCTTTCAATGTTCAATACCCTAGTGTCAGAGAGAGGCAATATCTTTAGATGATATCGATAAAGTGCTGGTAAGGCTTTTGGGAGACGCGATGGACAAGCGCTACTCGGAAATAAATAGACTGTACAAGGTATTAAACTCAACTATTACTATTACTTGCACTATGCCTAATTTCAGTTGTATTGGCACATTCATGAAACCAAGTGTTATTAATACATTGTCACTGTAAATTTTCTTTACTTTTCATTACAAGTCAACGGTAAGATATGGCTGTCTTCATACCACATCTGTACGTTTAATTGCACCGAGTAGTGTACAGTGCAATGCTTCTTCTTAAAGTATTATAACAATTCAAGATTAACAGATTTAGAGGTAATTATATATTTTGTATGGAAGTATGTGATAGTTGAAGAAGACACACATTTTGTAATTTCGAAGGGAGTACTCCCAACAAACCTAGTAAAGAAATTCCTTTGGTATTTTACCCTTTGCTGCCCTGTCTTCCTTCGAAAATTTGTGCATACACAACGTTAGAAGCAGTTTATTTCTAACTAGGCTTGCTACGTTGTAACTTTGTTGTAATTTGCTGACTCGTATCTCTAAGCTCTTAATGTTTGGTAGCTTGCTTTCAGCATTCAGTTAAATCCTGATACAATTTAATCTTTTACATTTTCTTTACCCAGGTCTGTCTAATCAATTTTTGTTTGATCCTTCGCAGTTGCGTAGCTGCTGCCTTTCCATAATTTAGTAGGATTTACCTTTAGATCTTGCAACAGGTAATGATAGGTTTTCACATCATCTTGAAATTACAATGAACAGTACTTTGACTTTTTGAATATGGTGCTTTGGGAGGCAGTCCTCACCTGTCACGTAGAATAAACTTTAGTATCTGCCATTTTGGATTTAATACTAGGGGAGTCGTGAGAGAACGTACATATGATCCGCAGGTATTTAAGGAAAAAATTTAAAAGTAGATTTTGAAGTATAAATGGCTTTGTTATATTGACAGACAGCACTCCAAATCAGGTTTTATGACTGTTTCTTTCCAATCTTGAGTGTTTTATAACATTGGTATTTTTTGGAGACTCTTCCTTGTATAGTGGGGGCTTTTGGGATCTTCTATTTAATTTCACAGCTTGTCCCCTTGCCAAACCTTTGCATACTGTAAGTACTATCGTTTACTACTAAAAAGTTGAAACACGTTTGGGTAGCTGGAGTTTAGTTTACTAGATATGACCCTTCTTATGTACCAAGGTCATGGCTCAACACCAGGGAATCGAATTATATTGAACTCGTAAAAATAATAAGCATAACATTTTGGTAAAATTGCCATTTTCAATTCCTCATTCAAATTGAGCTTTTTTACAGTAGGCTGTTGAGTATCATCTATTTTAGCAAAATACATAGTAAACTAATTGGATTAAAGCCTTATTTAGTGTTAATGGGTCGTGGCACAAACAACACCGTACGATGAAACTTCAACAACTGCAGTCTAAACCCTATCCATCAAAGGAGGAAACCAAACAATATTATATTCTTGTTCCTAAAAGTCGATTCCAATACAGTTTTTCCCAGAAACAAAAACATGATACTTTGTTGGTCTATTTAACGCCGGCCCTTTTCACTCTGGCCCTTTTTCTGCTATCAAGAAAATTTGGTTATCGGCCATTTAGGGCCGTATTTGACGCTAGTTTATATTTGACAAGTGAAAAACCAGAAAAAACGCGGCAGTTGCTATCATATTTTTCAATCCTTCTTGATTTTTCAATTTAGAGTAACAATATTATTATCATTTGTTTCCAACTATTCAGTACTCCACTTCTATTTATAATAAATCGACTTCACCTTTGTTAGCCAAAATCAGTGTACCTCTCACTTCTAAGTATTTAGCGCACTTGTCTTTAATGTTTAAATAAGCCTTTTTTGGATGACTTTTAGAAATGGGGAAGGGAATTGGAAGTGTAAAATCTATTCAGGATAAATCACGGGGGAGCATGTTAGCAAATTTGAAATAACGCCGCTTTCAGTCAAAAATTGCCATTTTTTCGGCTCGTTTTATGGCTTCCCATGTTACGCCGGTCGTCAAAAATTAACGACATTTAGGGCCGGAGTAAAAAGGCCAACAATCTAAATCATGACTTCAAGATGCATGACTTTAAATTACCGTAAATTTATCCTTAAGAGAAACTACCAGTTAATGTCAAATTTGGACAAATTTTCGAGATTGACAGTTTGGAGAAATGGTGAAAAGGGTATGTCCGTCTAGGTCCCTCTGTGGTCACACCACAGTATAGTATTAGATTCTCCACTTTGTACTATAATCTAATTCTTAGTGGTCATACTAACAGCGTTATGAAAAAAATGACTCACTGGATGGGAGGTCCGACTACGTTGCCACTCAAGGTGTCACTGCTGAGAAAATGGACACGAGAACTGAACAAAGTCGGGAGACACCAATATTGTCATAGGAGACGTAGTTTAAGTTTTTGGCAAGCTTCTGCAGCTGAACTTCTTGCCCCCGACAATAATTTGCCTTTTTCGAATTCTCAAGTATAATTTTGGTTTTCTAAATATCAAGCTTCTTCAGAAGTTACGCATGAAGAAAATTGCCCATTTAAAAGCAGCAAGTTTTAGAAACTGCACTACGGCCACTGAGAAGTAGATCCTTTTCTGTTTCCACTCTTTTGTTAACGCATTTATATGATTCAGTAAACATCGTAAAAAATCTAAAAACCTGGACAGTCAGATTAGGCTGTTGGACCATTAACCTTAAATTGCATGCTCTTCTCTCTACGATTTAAATGCTACTGATGATGAATGCTTACGATGTAAGTGATGTAATATCACCATTTTTGCGTTAGAGCAAGAGACAACAGCGTTGTACATATAACGATCTGTTTCACTCTGTATCCTTGTACGAGTAACGCTTGTATATCTTGAGGTGCATGCTAATCACAACTCTGAAGTTTCATCTCTCGAATTTTCTGGCTTTCATTTGTGCAAAATGTTCGGCAATTACAGCAGCACAGTTCTGTTGTTTTCGAGGTTTCTTGTATATTACTTATTATCTATAAATATCTAATAACTAGTTTTCAAGTCAGTTAGACACGAGATGTCTCAGGAATGTCTGCATCATACGGAGTGACGTCAAAAACTATATATATACCTACAATTTTAAGTGAGCTGATGATATTGTTCCGTTTCTTTTCAGATTCGAGTCAATAGGGTTCGATTCAAGGTGTTAAATGTGTGGAAACCGGCACTGAAACAGGAGATACAAAATCAGTACGAGGATAATTACGATGAAGACGAGGTATTTTTCAACTATGCAATTGACTACAAATGCTGTTTGTAGGGTACTGGGCACTACACCGAATATCGTTCGAAGGAACGTTTAACCTCATGCACCAAAGTGAGATTCAGACAATTTTGTGAAGTGTCTTGACGTGCCATATTCTCTCCGGTGGACCCTGTTTCGGAATTTTTACTTACTTTCTCAACATTAGATTTAATGTATTTTTGTCTTCGAATTGATACTTTGCTTAAAAAGACGATAGCTCTGAGCCATGGCCCGGTTGAATACTCCCTATAGTCATAACTGCCTGGTCATTCAAACTACATAAAATTAATTGTCAATTACAATAATGGGAAGTGTTTTCTATGGGGATTAATGAATAGTTTTACGCAGACTGATAAAGAGATAACATTCTTCATGAGAAATTTAAAAAGACATCACAGAGTACTAGATATCTTTTGGCCTTTTAATCAACTTGATGTAAATCTTTTCTAATAAGTAAGACTGCATCTAAAAGATTCCTACTAGTATTTGTAAATATCAGTGAGATAGTTCTCTCTGGTTTTCTATGTTTTACTTTCAATTTCGTCATCATAACTTTGCTTCTTGATTGCTACCTATGTAGGCCTACTGATGAATACAAAACATAATTCATGCAAGACATACTTTGTTAAGTATTTGTTTTTATAACAGAGATAAGAAGGTCTCGTTTTAACTGTGCTGGAAGCTTTGAGCTATACTGTCGGAAAATGAATTACAGTCTTCATTTTTGAGTAGGAACACGTTATATTTAGAGCGAATATGGTGTGTGAGATAGTTAGAGCAAAAAAGTTCAGGAGTTTATTACAACGTATACCCTGCTGTTTCCATTATTCTTCTAATTCCGTTAAACTTATTTGTCAATCAGTGGCGAAGTTGCAGCTTCTCAAAACGTTTTATTTATTTCCTGTCTTACACAATACTTTCTCAATGTGAGACATTAAGAAAAAGTCACTCATTGCTATAATATAAAACTTTCTTTAGTGTTGTGAAGTCGATCGAGTCATTAATAAGTCCATTTACCTTTCTAAACCCAACGTTTTAACAGATTATTTTAATCGTATCAGCGAAGACAATTTTAAACATTTTTTACTTTTTGGTATGGGGCTCTTGGGTACTATTTGTCAAGGCAATGGGGTGTAAGACCAGTTTCCCAATCACCGATATTACGTTTTAATAAATTATTAGTTTTTATAGTTCCTCAGGAAGTGTAGGTTTGGGTTATCTTTTCCGTTAGGTTTGTTCATTAGGTAACAGGGTAGAGTAATAGTACCGCAACATTTTCGCCCAGTAAGTCTTTTTAACTATAGGCTTGCGGGACGGGGATTACAAGAGGCACCCTGCTCCCTAAATTTCCTTGAGAGCCGAAATTTGTGCAAAAGAAATTACCCATGTTCAATCAAAAATTAATAATAGTAAATGTCAAAACATACGTATTCAGTTATTCTACTAACAAAAAATCTGACCTTAAGTTTCCAAAGTCGAATTTGTCAGAATTTTTTAAAAATCTAAAATTCGGGAAGAAAACGTTGCGCCCCTTCCCAGACCTCCCCCATACCAAATGTGCTTATCTGCT